>JAJEJH010000382.1:0-12049 GCA_026122585.1 Anacardium occidentale | reverse complement strand
ATGACCCTGCAAGTGCAAGGGTACACGGGCATGCATCTACGGGTGCACAGGCGTGCGTCCTGCTCTGCTTCAGTAAAATTTACCTGAAACTTACAGAATCTTATCCAAGGCTTCACATATCTGTAATCAAACCATTTCAAGCACTTTTAATACTCTAAATACCTCATCAACATGTTTTAATTTCATCCATAATATACAACATCACAATCCACCATTAAAACAACCATTCACACACATATTCATGCACATACAAACACAAACATGTTTCTTGGGTGGAAATTATCATCATAAGCCTTTTCTTTTCATCATATTAACACATAACCAAGTCACATAAATCACAAGCATGTTGGGAACATAAATCATCATATCACACAATCAACACATGTTGGGAAACTTAAGAAAGAGGCAAGGAAACACTTACCTCTTGTCATGGCTGCTTGGATTCTTCTTCTATCTAATTCCTTCAATCTCTAGTTAGATTAGGAGCTACTGGCTGCTGCAAATCAACTTTAGGGTTGGGATTCTCTGAAAACAAAAAGAAATTTTGGTTGAAAAAGGGTAAGGACGGGTGAGGAAGCACTAAAAGCACTTTCTCTCTCATTCTATAATGGTGCACGGGAGTACACAAAGGAAAATGGAAAAACTTTATCTTCCGTGCTTGGCATGAAAGAAACCTCCCAAGAAGAATCATGCACAAGCCACACAAGCTCTGGAAACTTACTATCTCATCCTTAAACTCTTCTAACTCCCAATCTATTGTTAAATCTTACATTTAACCTCAAATTCTAGCCTAAAAGGTATTTCTAATCCTGAGATGTTATATAATATATACATTGAATGCTTTCAACTTAAAAGTTGGAATAATAACTTTAATCTAATTTGATATTTCTTTATGCACATGGTGCTAACATGTCACTTTGATTTATATTTGGCGCTTACATGTCACAAATTCAATGTCCAATGTGGTGTATTCGTATCTTTCGGACTCAGGATTTTTTATATATATATATATATATTAAAAATTTAGCCAATGATATTTTTCATATAGAAAGAAGAGACTTGAAGCAAAACAAACTCAAGTTTTGATCTATGATTTAAAATTTTCATTAAAATATAGAATTTAATCATTTTTGAAAAATTGTCACACCCTTCTTAGATGACTACACCCTAAGAAGAATATGCATCCAATAAGAGATGTTATTTTGTAACTTTTAAAAAACAAGCATGGATACTAACTTTCATAAGCAAAAAGAAAAACAGCTCATCTAAATCTTTATTGATAACTCGTCATAAATAATTAAAGATCATCCATAATCAGTGTGTAAAACATATTTGTCAAGTACTCATAAATAATAAATAGTAACATAGTGTATGGATAAAACATAACAATTAAAGCCATAAAAACATGTCAACTTTAAGTAGATCCCTTCATGTCCATCCTTAGCTAACTCGTATCTCATGAGTTCTCAATCATTTACTACTTGCAAGATAAGAGGAAATGAATGGGTGCTAAACACTCCATAAAAGACCACTAAGCACCTACATTCCTTTTCACTTTTTTCCCTAATTCTTACTTATCATTTTACATCTCCTATCATAAACTCATCATCCAAGGTGTTGTTTATTAACATTAACTATAATAACATGATTTACAATGAATAACTTGAAAGATCTTTAAAAATCCAATGAAAATATTTTTATAAAAAATTTATTGAAACATGTAATTTGATATTTCTTTATGCACATGGTGCTAACAAGTAAGGATTTGACATATTGGTCACATAAGTAGCATAAGCTCGCATAGACCTCTTTCCATACTCACATAACATAATGAGTGTTCATACTATAGGCATGTGTATAAAGAATCTCATGGGTGCCCTCCCACAGTAACCTTCTAGAAAATATATTATTAGACTCATGAGAAAACATGTTTTTATAGGTGTTCATAAAACTATAAAGCTCATGAGATTGAATCATACATACATAACAATTGGAATGAGTTCCTCATAACTTAAACAACTTAGTAATTTTAGAAAACACGTGGAACGCACTTTAATAACATATCTCATGCCAGAAAACTATGCTTTCATGTGTCATGAACTCATGTTCAATATAAAAAATTTATTATGGCTTATTTATGATCACTTCATTTGTAACTTATAACTCATGTTGTTTCTTCATGCATTACAATTGACATTTATTATACTATAAAGTACTTATAACGTTCTCTTAAACTCATGGAATATTTTTTTTGAAATGAGTGTTTGTGTACTTAGAACAATTGTTCACTTTTTACTTATAGAATGAAGGTTCATAATAATGGAACAACCTTTTTCTTTTTTGCATTGGAATGGGTATTGTTGGCACTAAAACAACCTTTCCCACATCTTAGGTCCTTAATTGTGATTTTCAATATGGAATGATCATTCTCACCTTTAGAACAAATGTTCCATCATAAACTAGTCTACATGTATAGAATAACCATCATTGTCCTTTGAATGGGCATCCCATTGCAATCTCTATCATGCTATTATAGTTTGGAGCAATCATTCCTATCCCTGGAACAAGTGTTTAATCATGAATATTTCTATAAATATATGGTTTTCATGACTTACGCCACCAATTTAAAACCTAAATTACATTATATTTCAATCATTTGCCTAATACCCCATTCCACATTACTTTATACTATACCTTAATCCAAATCAAGGGTAATTTATATCAAAACACATTATTTTCATAAGAAAGTCTTTAACATCACTATTACTTAATAAAACATCAGTGTTAATATCATTATAACTTCATGTAAAGTCTAGTACATCAATATTACTTCATAAAACATCAATGCTAGTATCATTATAACTTCATGTATTCCTATCATAATCAACAAAACACCAATTAAAAACCTATGCCTTATATACATGTACATGCAAATCTCAACACTTAAATGTCCACCAATCAAAGCGTAAAAGATTCAAAAAATCCCTACTGATCTTAAATCTATTGAAAAATTAACCATTTAGCCTTGTGATGGTGGTTTTTGCCTCATCAAGTTAGGTTGATTTGATTGATGCCATCTTTGTATGGTTTCCTAAGAGAATGCATACAATAGGTTTTTGGCCCACAGAGAGCTTTTGAAATAAAGTCATCTCCCAAGGTTTGCCCTAGGAAAGATACATTGATGAAAATGAACAACTTTGTGGATATCTAACAAAGGACTCAACTATCCGTACTTGTTTAATAAGTAGATTTGATTAGCTAGATATGATAGGGAAAGTGTTAGACATCTACATCACTCGGTCAAAAGATTGACCTCCACTTAAATGATTCATTTAAAAATGTTTACATATTTTGATTTGATTCCCATTTTTAATCATACAATACTGTTCAAAAATTTAACATACATTGAATTAAAACATCTACAAAACATTTAAAATAAGTAAAGCACCCTTAAAGCCTAGGAAAGTAAAATTTAAGATTACAACCCCCTTTTAAAAACCCTAAATAAGCCTAAGGAAAATAAAATTATTACATGTATTTATCAAATACCTATACATTCACCAAGAAATGAAAAATAATCAACATTCACCCTTAATTCTAAAGTAGGAAAATAGACATTCACCTTTAGTCTAATATATGCTTAAATTTAAACATTCACCCTTAAGCTAATGCTTTAAAAAAAGACATTCACTCTCTATTTAATAATTAAAGTAATAATTTACTTAATCTTGCAAAAGAAGAAAGAGATTAGTTTGGAAATTTGTAAAATACTTAAACATAAAATAATATGGAATCCATTTTTACAAATTTTTGGTTGACCAATAGACGATTGGCAAGGGATTGTCCATCGATCAATCAAGCCATCCACTATCCTCACAAGCTAATCCACTTGTCTTTTTATAAAAAGCATGCAAAACAAGGATGAACATAACAACCATTCAAACATATGAACTATGTTAATAAAATAATTCATTCATCCCAAACAATCCACTTAACATGTGCGTGAGTGATCAAAATAGACAATTACCAATATTTTGACGTAACATGAGCAATAAAGTGTGAATTGAAATGATCCATTATCGGACACCTATAATTGATACTCAAAAATTCACATGGAAAATCACTTGCGTACAAAGATGCATGTATTTTTGGGTTAATCAAGTGTGATATTTTACAAAAAAAAAAAAAAAGTCATAAAGTATGTCATTCACAAATAATATAAAACAGACTAAGGATGACATGAACTAAATGTTACATATGTAGTGCTCTTACTATGTATTCTACACAAGAGGTTTGATCAAAAGACAATGATCATCCACCTATTCAAATCATGCATATGTAGAGAAAAGGCTAAAAGAACGATGTATGTGACCCTCTACGATTAGTTAATGTTTATAAATGAATTATCTTTAAGAAAGGTGTCTATGCACCAAAAAAGCATGATAAATAAATTACTCATAATGTAAATCGCGGTAGATTAGTAAGAGGGCAAGAATTAAAACATTTGTGTGTGTGTGTGTGTGTGTGTATATATATTGAAAAAATAATAAAATGAAACATAAGCATGCAAAAGGATGATGTTAATAAGCTATGTACGAATAGACTACATGGATGAATGAATTATCTTCAAACTTTTAAATGTTCAGGCTACTTAAAAGAGATGCAATATAAGTAAGATGAACAAAATAAGCATGAAATGCTTAAGATCTCATTTGGGGCAATGAGATTCATACCCACAATTGAGATCCCACATGTGCCAGATAAGTGATGTTGAAACATAAACCATGTGATAATAAAGCTTAGGTAACATATTAGACAACAATAACCAACATAAGATAACTGGAAAGAAAGACAAAAAACATAAAGTAAGAAAATGAACCCATTGGTGTAGACCAACATTAACAAGCAGTTGGTTATAAGGACAATTATTTGTGCGCTTGGTCACACATGTCCTTAGGCTGATTTATTTGAATCCTTTAACACAAAATTGACAAGTACTCCCTTAGAATTGACTAACTATTTCAAATCAAAACCTGAACCTTGCATGATGGCAACTCTACAAAGTCAACCTTTTTCTTGAATCTAAGTAGATGACTCTATGATTAGGAATAAAATAATGGGTTTTAGCATATATGCATGACAATATAATATACAGATACATGAATGTTATGAATGTCGTTCTTCACCCCTTGTTCCTTCATTTGTTTCCTTATGACTCATTTCGCCTCCTTATAACTCCAAAAAGATTTAAAAAGTCAAAGTCTATTTTTATCCTATGTGGGATTTATTTACTGATTAGCTCATTAAAGGACCTATTAGTTTGCATCCTATACCCATGATATCCTTATATTTATTAAATCCCATTTCAAATTATGTTAGGAAAATGTTGTAAAGAATTTTAGATCTAACATTTCAAAAGGTTATCCTCATGAATGAAGACTACTTGATAGAAGTTCAATAAAATTTTAGGCATCATATTTGAGACATATTATGAAATAGGTTAATCTTAGTGTAACTCATTCAAAAGTATATCAAGTTATGCTATAATCAATTTGATGAATCGAACTTTTCGTAAATGTTTATTTCAAAAAAGGACCACTTGATAAACTAAAAAGAAAGATAAAATATAAAGTAAAAAAATAGAGCCATCGGTACAAGCCAATGTTAACAAATAGACAATTATGAGGATAACCATTCATACACTTGCTCATAGTAGAAAAATTGCATGGTAAAAGTTAAACGACCCAAAAAAAAAAAGATAAATGAGAAGGTTACACCCTTCAAGTATTACTTATGTGAATTCTATATGATTCCTCCTGATTGTTGGTTTCTAGAAGCTTTCTAATAAGCTCTCAAATGGCTTTGATCGACTAGGTGTGTGTGATATTTAAGAAATTTATTTTGTGGAAAATGTATATGTTTTTGGTATGTAGGCTAGCTAACCAAAAAGCCACCTATGCTAGATGCAAGGCTTTGCTTTTATAGATCTCTAACAATGATTACTCATAGGTTAATGCCAAGGCACAAATATGATCTAGCATGTTATTTTGTCATACTAGTTATCTAATTCACTAATGACCAAAAACGTGTAGACGTACATGTAAACGTAGGTGTTTCTATTTTATTTGCTGACCTAGTAGAAACTAGGCCTAATGAATTAAGCCCAAAGGTTGGTTTACATGTGAAAAAGGTTTAATAGGTTTGGGTTTGTGAGATTTACCATTCCTATACTCAATTTTCTACCTTTGACTAACTAGCTTGGAAGTTCAATGAGAAGATGTTGCATAGGTGACACCATTATTGAGGTGTTAAACCTTTGGTTAAAATAGGGTGTTTACAGGCCTCAATCTCCTATCTAGATTATCCTTAAAGAGCTTTTATGGAAGATAAATGTGATTAAGGTTTATTTTAATAGTGAGAAATAATTAAAAATATGATAATCCAGTCAGATACTAGAAACCTTTTATAGAATTTTTTACCAAATAATCATTGGAATGAGCATTTCATCCTTTAGAAAAGGTGTTCCACCCTTAATCAACTTATCTTGACTGTCACTTGGGTTGTTTAGTCTAATCAATGTAGAAAAAGTGTTTAACCTCTAGAATAGCCATTTAAGCCCTTTTTTCCTCTTATATTTTAACTTAACCCAATATTCATCACATAACATGCATAACTTATTTTTTAAAAATCAATCAATAATACAACTGACTAAAATAACCTTAATATGTATTTATAGGTGTTACAAAAATACGCTAATTTTATGCAAACACGTGTAAGGATGATATTGTCATCTTACATCGAACTAAAAAATAGCAAATAAAAAGTGTTTTTTTTTTTCAAACGATTGGTTAATGAGAAGATGACACATGGCAAAAGAATTGATCTAAAGAAGAAAAAGAAATGAAAAACTTAGTTTTCTTTTGCAAATCTAAAACAAATAAAAAGTTCAAAGAAAATAACAAATCAATGTGTGAAAGGTTACTATTTTGAAAAGGGAGTGTATAACAACGGTGATTCTCGATGATGATAAGTGATTGATGGTCAGAAGATTAACATTTTGCAAATAAAGTTTGTGTACATAGAATATGGGGGTGTTGAACAAAACAAACGTTACAACAATGATGTTATTATCATAAAGTGATTTGAAGTTGGCAATATCAACTAATCAAACATTAGAGTGTTTCTCGATAATAATGGCTTGCAATTGCATTTAGAAAAATCTAAGATAGGTTTTTCAATGACTAATGTTGAATAATGAAGTATGGTTTATGATTAAGTTGTTGCCAAAAAACAAGGTGGTTTATTTTGTGTAATTTTAAAGTTGTTATATGTAATTTTTTTAGAGTTTATGCATTGAATTCAGTTTTAGGGTTATGCTATGGTTTGTTAGAATCTGGTGTAATGCATGGCTTAGGTATGGCGTTTTTGTTCGCTTATGTATTATTGTTTGCATACAAATAGTTTATTATTGGTGAACATCTAGTTTCATTTTTACTGTTTCAATATTTTGAGGTTAGAGTTTGAAAAATGTTTGCATGTGTTTAGATTTGGTTAAGTGATTCCATATTGTATGTTAAATTTTGGTTAGATTTGGTCAAATTTGATTAAATTTAAGTTTTGCATGTGTTTAATATTACTGTTTCAAAAGCTTTCTTCTTCATGTATCATTTTCTTCCTCATGTTACATGAAGTTAGAAAAATATAGTAAATTTAAGTTTTTCTAATGTTTTGTTTCATTGTTATATTATTCTTTTATTTGTGGTTAGAAAATTTTTATTTTGAGTTTGTAATAACTTGTATGTAATACTTTTGGATCAGTAGTTAGATGTGAAACATATGTTGTCTTTGATTGGTAGTTAGTTATAAAATCAATGTTATGTGCTCTAAGCTACACATACTAGTATATTAGTTGAAATCTTGAGAACAAAACTCTACTAGTGTGAAGGAAGCTTTTAACTTTCATCCCTTTGATAAAACAATGTCACATACCAAGATTGTTGTGCTTAAAATTATTTTTTATCTTAGTTCATTGTTTTGTTTTGTTGTATATATTATTATTGAGTTGCAATAGGTTTAGGTTATAGTGTTGCTTTTAGATTATCTATTATTGTGGTGTTTATATTATCAATAAGTTTTGTTTAGTTTATCATTTAGTTACAATATCATTAATTCATGGAATCTTAAATTTGTATTATGTAGGATGTAACCACCACTATTCTACTTGAAATTTGAGTTGTTTGACATTGAGTGTGAGATTAATTACATTAACCTTGATGATTATAGTTATATAGTTAGATTATAAAGTTTTAAAGCATTACACAATCGAAATAGGTTTTGTACTGAAAAAGGTATATAATGAGAAAATAAAGGTTAAAATGGTTGGTAAAAACACTAGTTACCCATGTGATATTTATGTAGCCCTCAACAAGATAAATTTCTTAACAAGGTATATTCTTGGTGGCTTTAGCTCAAATGTGGTAAGTAAATGAAAGATATACAAGTGGATTCTTGATAATAAGCCTAAACGTAACACCTATCTCTAAAAATACTACCTTTCGAAGAGGAATGCTATTACACTTGACTAATTTAGCATGATTCAATCTTAAAGATATTCAAAAGATAAAACATTGTGTAAATTTTCTAAAATGCCCTTAATTTACAAACTTAATAGAGGAAGTGCCAAAAGATGTCTATTATAGCATAAATAAATCATACTGTGTAGTATTTAGAAACTCATAAATACATGACATCATATAAACATCTATTTATCAAATAAACTCATATATAAGCACATAAGATAATTGATATGCCCTTATGCTCGCCCTCTCATTGACTGCTTCCGTAACCATGATCTCTACTTGTTACCTACAAAAATAGAAGAGGAAATAAGTAAGTAATAATCACTTAGTAAATAGAAGAAACTAGGTCTTACACATTTCATCTTTTTTTCCTTTCCATACTATAACACATATTCCACCTAAACTTGGTAATGTAGAGTGTACCTTCAGACTCTAAACCATGAAAACATGAAATTCCTAACTTACCCAAATCATCTAGGAAAAACCTTTGGTGCTATAACTTTGTGACATTACATGCCCAATAACTTTTCTTGGTTATCTAAGATACACCTTCGAATACTAATCTATGATGACTTGTTATATACAATGCCTATAAATACCATGGTGAAAGGATTTTTCTTTGAGAACATATTTTTTAAAAACATTTTCTCTATACAAATCAAACTAGTTTGAGACAATGATTAGACACTCTAGTCACATGAGTAATTATCATACCCATAAGTATGTTTTAAGTGTATTTTAGTCATTTATTTCATTTATTAGTGAAGTATATTGTATACCTATGCATGTCAGGTATGCATGCCTATAAATATGTTTAAGAGGGCATTTTGGTCATTTCTTTTGAGAAAGAAATTTAAATTCTAAGTATGAAGGGATAGACATGTAAGGGTAGGTGTCTCATAGTCATTTATTCTATTGTATTTATTTGAGTATTGTAGTTTTACTCTATTGATTATTAATAAATAGGTACTCTATTGATTACGTATATGATGTTTGATGTATATAATTAATATGCCCTTAGAATAGTAGACCTGAGACAAAAGAATCAAATAATTAATCATATTTTTCCTATGCATTTATTAGTAGTCATTCTAAAAACATTCGTAATCTTGACATTATGATGACTTAAGGCATGAGTAATGATAATGAGATTATAAAAATGTTAAGAGACCCACTTAAAGGTAGAGATAATTTATACGTGTTAAAGTTATTGCTAGTAATTTAGTGCAACATTAAGTGTAAGACTTATAGGCATTTTCACTGGACAAACCTAGCAAAGGGGATTTTATATAGATGGTGACTCTTATGTCTATAGAAATATTCTTTTAACTTAATGGGTACATGTGGTTCTTGAACTTAATGTTATAATTTGGTGCAACATAGGGTTAGACTCATAGGCATGTTCACTAGATAGACCCAACAAAAAGGATTTTATAGCGATGGTAATACCTAAGTTTATAGAAATATTCTTTTAACTTAATGAGTACATGTGATTCTTAGACTTGAGATTGTTAGATTGTCTTGGCTAGGATTAGCATGGTTTAACATCATTAAATATTCTATTGTAATTGGGGTATTATAGAGGTGAGTGATTAGTTGTATCCAAATTAGTATAAAGGTTATGGTGAATTAACAAAGGACTTGTCACTTTCGAGCATGAAAACAACATCTTTGGTAAGATCATTGATACATGTCCATAACCAATAAATCTATGGCTATAGTATGATTAGGTTGTAACATAATTCAATATACCCAGTCTGAACATGCATTCGTTTGTATAAGGATAAATTGAAATGGACACATATTTATGTTTTAACTTTGAGAGATATAATATGACAAAGAGATCGCATAATAAGTTAACGTTTTAGTGTACAAGCTAAAAAATGTTCACTAACACTCTATTAATTGAGTTGTTGTGATGTCTTGCTAGGGATCACACATTATTTATGCTTAAATTCAATTCGAATCTAGATTCTATTAATTTAATAGAGAGCTTATAAGTCACACATAATAAGAGTAGATATAAATTTTATAGGTTTTAGATTTATTGATCTTGGTTGGTAGTGTGTTCGAGAATTGTCATAGTTGACTTCTCAGATTTGATTAGATAAGGTTGAAAGCCAAGAATTCTAACCTAACACATGGGCATGTGTAATCATAGACACAAACATGTGTTATGACATGTGGCAAACTCATATGCACTACTTCCCTTAAGTTAGTCTGTAGGACCCGCCGCCACGAGTACCTCCTGCTGTTGAATAATACTATGGGGAGCTTTTATTGATAAACTGAAAACTCGAGTACTAGCGATGGGAATCCTACGAAAATAAAATCTGAAACTTCCTTGAAAACTGCTATACATTCAGGATTACACATGCGGAAGCTGATCTGAAATACATCACTGAAATATACACATATCTGTTCTGTACAATGGGCCCAATGGCCTTTTAATATACATACATACTGTTCCTGTACATCTGGATACATAAAACATGTACAACATGACCACACAGGTCCAACACTGTAAACTGTACAACTCAAAGCTGGGATCGCGGTGTGGGCCCTCTCCGTCAGCCTCGATCCAACCACTCCTCGAAATCAGCACGAACCACCTGAAAAGGATGGAAGAAGGAGGGGGATGAGTGATAAAGATCACCCAGTAAGCGCTCCTTACTTCCCTCAACCCAAACAAGCACAAACAAACACAATAATCAAACATACCTGGGCCTCGGCCCTATTCATACATCTATGCACTTACTAGTATCTGAAAACTGTTAACTGAATCTTATTCTCATTATTATTCATATCATGATGTGTATGTCATGTCATGCTACTGAAATGTCTCATGGATGCATGCATCTGAATACCTCTCTGTACCCGAAGGTACCTGCTGTGCTAATCAGACTTGGTGGAATACAGGGATTCGACATCCTGGCCATGTGGGTTGAACAGTCTAGCTACTGGCTAGAAAACTGAATCTGAATACTGCTATCCGATCTGACTGGTATCAGATGGTAAAATCTGAATGCTGCTGAATACTCTGATTGGTGTCAGAAACTGAATCTGAAATACTGCTGAGCGTTCTGACTGGTGTCAGAAGGCTAAATCCCACAGATGCCCCCTCGTATTCACCCTATACTCTTACCCGTACATCGGGTTCTGAATACTAAATACTACTGTATTCGAATCCCTTGATCCTCTCTGAAACTACATGTCATGCCATGATATGCCTATGCAGCTTATTATCTGAATTCGTGCTTACCTGATGCTTATCTGAAGCATTTATATCATTAAACTGGATGCTCATGCTTTACTTCACATTTTTAAATTCTTTTTCTGAAAATATGCAGGTGCATAGGCGTGCAGGAAGCGTGCACGGGCGTGAGCCAAGACGCACGGGGTCGTGCTCTGGTCGTGCACCTGACTATGCATGCTACTGGAATTTTCTGGGAATTTCACTAAAAGCGTAT
>JAJEJH010000381.1:0-237570 GCA_026122585.1 Anacardium occidentale | reverse complement strand
TATAATTTTATTTTAAATTTTTATTTATTAAATGGTATTTTAGTCATTTCATTTGAAAAATTATAAAATAAGTTTGAATTTTGGTCCAAGGGTGGGAGACCGGGCTTTTGAAAACTTGCGGGTGGGACTTTGTCCCCGCCTCAAACTATGGGTGGGAAATTGTCCTTTGGCCTAAAATGAATTATGATATAAAATTTTAAAAATTATTTAATAAAATTAATGACATTTCAATTTAAACAGAATTTTAGTATATTTCAAATAATATAAAACATAGAATTTATTATATTACAATCTTTATACTACTATCTTATTCATGAATTTGATCATATAACTTTCAAAACAAAACGAGTCATTTACACAATCCATAATAAGGGTGTTAGGTAAATTATATGGCATTCATGAATTGTGAAAAACTTATAAATGTGTATAAAATTTTAGGGATTTGAAATTGATCCCGTAGTTGTTATGATTCTTGTAGAAAAAATGTGGAAGAGGATGAAAAAACCAAGGAAAAAGGGCGAATACCACCATTTTTTTAGCGTGAATTTCTTATGTTGTTTTCCAACATTTATTATGAAGTGAAAATTAAATTACTTAAACTTCTATAGTCAAAAGTTCCCAGCATTTCAAGAATTTAAACCTTTGTTTCAATGCGTGTTACTTTAAATATAAATGGCCAAAGGACTATTTCCCACCCCTAGTTTGAGGCGGGAACAAGTCCTACCCGTAAATTTTCAAAAACCTGGTCTCCCACCCATGGAAACAATTTAATATTAAATAAAATAGAAAACAGTAACCTTCTAGGGGTAATTTTGTCATTTTATGATTAAAATTTTATAAAATAAAATAAATTTTATATAAATTTTAAAAAATATTTAAAATTTAAAAAAAATTAAAAAAATAAACTGGCCACAGCCGCTGATGCCGGCGGCGGTGGCCATTGCTAACCGCACCAGGTGGCCGTCTCCGGCCACCTGGTTCCAGGGGAGGCCAGATCTGGCCTCCCCGTTCTGTGGAGGCCGCCAGATTGGTCGCCTCCTGTTTTGGAGGAGACAATCATATCTGGCCATCGGATACGGCCGAAGAGGGCTGGTATTGGTCCCAACAGCCGTTTTCGACCACGTTTGTCTGGGGAGGAGGCCAGATCTGGCCTCCTACTCCACAATTGGAGGCGGCTAGATCTGGCCGCCTCCACCTAACGGGGAGGTCCGATCTGGCCTCCCCTGGAACCAGGTGGCCGGAGACGGCCAGCTGGTGCTGTTTTCAACGGCCACCGCCGCCGGCATCGACGGCTGTGGCCAGTTTATTTTTTTTTTAATTTTAAAATTTTTTTAATTTTTTTATATTTAAAATTTTTTTTATAATTTTTTTATAAATTTTTATTTATTAAAGGGCATTTTAGTCATTTCATTTGAAAAATTATAAAATATGTTTGAATTTTGGTCCAAGGGTGGGAGACCGGGTTTTTGAAAACTTGAGGGTGGGACTTTAGCCCCGCCTCAAACTATGGGTGGGAAACAGTTCTTTGGCCAATATAAATTCATTGGCGTTGCGGGTCAATTTAAAGTGCTCCACATGCTAATATAAAAATTAATTGTAGTTTTATTTTTTGGAATTATCGTAAATTGAAATATTATATTGACAATTTTGACCCTTACATTTGTACTTATCAAATTAAAAAACAAAAAAAGAAATTATTTATTATTCGGGGACATTCAAACTTTGAACCGTGAGCATTTTGTTTTTATAGTTCGGATTTATTGACCGATAATTGGGAATAATTAAAAAATAAATAGTTTATGAGATTGAAAATTAAATCAGGAAGTTTGACCAACGACCTTGGTTAAGTGATGAGTTTGCCGGTTCGTGCATACTGATCATTTAACACGTGGCTCCACCTTGCAGCCTAGCCTAGCCTAACCTAGCCGACCCGACCCGTTTTAATTTCTTCTTGCCTTTCAAAAACAGTGGAATAAAAAAATATATAAATTAGAAAAAAAATAAAAATATATAATTCAATTGAAAGGCTTGAAAAGTTTCCTTGCGTTGTGGTATCATATATCATATTTGAAATCAATATAAATGTATAAATATAGGTTTGACTGACCCCATTGAGATTTAATTTTAATTAATTTTAGAAAAAAATGTACACAAAAAGGTTTCTTAAAAATTTATACCAACATAAAATATAAGAATTAATATATTATGACTAAGGACAGTTGTTATTTTTCATACCATGTGACATGTGACAAAGTCTAATTATGGGTTAGGTGCCCTTAAAAACTAGATGTGAACAGAAAAAGAATTCGGGTAAACTGTATATCTACTCATGCTTTTTTCTGTCGGGTTGAGAATAAAGATTGACGTAAGGTTTCCACGTAGAGAAATGATTGAAAAAAGAAACTATCCTTTATAATAAAAAGGCCTGTCGTGGGAAATTACCGATGGGTTTTGTGGGTTGTTGTTAAAACTTGACGGAATATGGAACTCAGCACGTTTTATCACGAGGTCAACTTTGGTAAATTGGTCAGAAGGAGACTATGCCCGCACATTGCTTGCCAGGTCCAACGGGCTATCAAAATTGAATATGTGTTTGGCCAAAGAATTTGTTCCCACCCATAATTTGAGGCGGCAACATCCGCCCTCTAAGTTTTAAAAACCTAAAATTTTACCCTTAGACTAAATTTTAATCATTTTTTTTTAAATTTTTAAATAAAATAATTAAAATATACTTTAAAAAATATATAGATTTATAATAAAATTATAAAATATTTTTTAAATATAAAAATTTTAAAAAAATATTTAAAAATTTTAAACATATATTAAACAAATTTAAAAATTTTTAAAAATTTAAATAGTCACCGTCGTCGATAACAGAACCAAGTAACTGTTTTTGGCCACTTGGTTATAGGGTAGACTAGATTTGGTCTTCTTGTTCGATGTTTGGTAAAAAATGATCGAAAATGGTCACTAGGATTAAGACCGACCATTTTCAACTGTTATAGCTATTTTTTCTAACGGAGGTGGTTAAATCTGACTGCCTCCGTCAAAACAAGAGTAACGGAGAGATCAGATCTGGTCTCTCCTAAACCAAGTAATCAGAAACGGCCATCTGATTTAATTATGGGTTACCACTGTGGTTAACACCTACGATGGTGGTTGTTATAAATTTTAAAAATTTATAAATTTTATATTTATATAAAAATTTATTTTTTATTTTATAAAATTTTAATATTAAAATAATAAAAATACTCTTAAATATTATTTATCATTAAATTTAATATTAAATTTGATTCAAAAATAAAATTTTAGATTTTTAAAATTTGAAAGATGAGACTTTGTTCTCGCCTCAAACTATGAATGGCAATAAGTGCTTTGGCCTATGTATTTTTAACGCCCGACGACTCATCATGCCATGTTGAAGCTGAAGCCAACCCAACTTGTGGCCTCGTGCAAAGAAGCCGCCCACTTTATTTTTATTTGGCCAAAATCTAATGCCGCCAAACTTTTCTTAAACTCCTTTAATTCTTAAAATATAAAATATTTATTTAATAACAAAAATTATTAATTAATTATTAATTATTTATTATAAAATTATTTTTATCATTTGAAAAAAATAATTAAAAATAATAAAATAAATGTTATAAAATATTAAAAATTTAAATAATAATAATAAAATAATAATTTAAAAAATAATAAAATTTAAAAAATATTAGAAAATTAAAAATTAAAAAGTGCCAATGATGTTGCCTCTCTTTTTAATTTTTTATTATTATTTAAAATTTTTAATTTTCTATTAAATTTAAAATTTAAAAAATATTAATATTTTGATATTATTTTACGTTTTTATTGTAATTTTTTATTTCTTTGGTTGAAAGTATTTTCATCATTTTAAAAAAAATTTACAAAATTAAATAACAAATATTTTAGGGTGGGTACTTAGTTTAAAAAATTGAGGCGTGAAACATCATTTAAAAATATTTTGGGTGGGTGGGGGGTTAGGTCTTTTGATCTTTTTATTTCTCTAACACTACTTTAAAAAATAAAATCTCATGAATTTCAAACAAGTCATCGAGTGCTATTTCTATGATGTCTGTGATAACTGACTGATTTTTGTTTCTTTTTTAAATTTATAATATGATTTGAGTTTCAACATTGAATTGCATTATATGAAAAATAAAATAATTAAATACCCAATATGCCCTTAATTCAACTTATTGATTAAGAGTTAAGACTTTTTCAAATTGTCGCTGCCACTTTAATATTAAATAAAAATTCTGACGATATAAATATCTACCGAAGTTTTAATTCTTTAATATAAATATACAAATACGATGTCGTTTTCTACAACCATCGCGATTGATTCAAGGAGAGCCAAGTCAAGCCGCGCTTAGCTCATTTATAGTCTTCTTTTTCCCCTTAGAGAGTTGCGAAAATTGAACAGACTCTTTTGCATGACAAAGCCAGATATTCTCTCGATCTCCGCCATTTGAATTTTGGTTCTGGTTTCTACAGACAAATAAATATTTAACTGAAACGCTTTCACGTACCAAATCAGTTTACGATTTGTTTAGCGTTTTCTGTCTCCTATTTGTTAAACTCCATTCTATTTCAGAGATGGGGTTTCTGCCGACCGAAGAGAGCAAGCGGATGGAGATTGAGGAGCTCCGACGCATGTTGGTGGCGTGCTCCGATCTCAGTAGAAGGAAAGACGACGAAGGGTTCAGAGGGTTGCGTGTTGAAATGAATGGACATGATGATGACGACGACCGCCGTGATAAGGTGGTTTGTGTTACTAGTGGTGTTTCATTCTTAGGTTTGGCTATTGTGAACAGGCTGTTGCTCCGTGGATACTCTGTTCGGATCATTGTTGATAATCAAGGTAACGCTTTATCTCTGTCTGTTTCAAGGCATAAGAGGAGAAAAAATAATTTTATTTATTTCTCGGGACAAGCTAATATTTTGGCTTCTTCTTGTTTATTTTTATCTTTGTGATTGGTTCAAGGACCAGAATTTATTTTCAACACTGTTTCTGAAAGGGCGAACAAAATGAAGTTCCCAATTGGTTTCTATTTAATATCACAGAGATCTTCTTTCTAGTTTTCTCCTTTAAAATTTCTTACCCAACCTTCTTACCCCTCAGAAGTTGTGAAATTCAAAGTAAGCTTAATGAATTGTATGTTTGAATAAGTGGGTGTTATTTTTTTCAAGGAACAAAACGGATTTGTTTTGTGCAAAAGTGAATGTAATATGTAACCTGTTGATTGGGTTTGGTATGATCTTAACTCAAAATAATAAATGCAGAAGATATAGAGAAACTGAGGGAGATGGAAAATTCGGGGGAGATGAGGACGTACAACAATAATTTCTCAGTAGTTACTGCCAAGCTAACTGATGTTGAGGATGTGGTGGAAGCGTTCGAGGGTTGTTGTGGCATCTTCCACACCTCTGCATTTGTTGACCCAGTTGGCCTCTCTGGCTACTCTGTAAGTCTCTTTATCAATTCCTAGTTATCCGATGTGACTTGGCTACGTGTACCAAATGGTGGTTAGCTTTCACAAAAAATTTCTACTTTCTGTCGTCTGCATTATTACGTAGTTGCAATCTTCCAGAAGTCCCTAAATGATGTGCCATCTACCAAGGCCCATGGCTCCAATACCTAAGCAGTAAAATTCTTAAATTAAATCCTCTGAATTCGGCATTAAACTCAACAGTAAATCTTTATTAGCAAGCCATCAACATAAATATTATTCAATGTTGCTGATTAAGTTCTTATCATCATTTTTTTGTCTTGTCATCTCAATCTGATAAATTAACTCTGGAGTTGTTGTAAAGTGTAGTAGACCCCTTGAGTTGAAAGGAACTCATAATTGATGTCCAGAGCTGGAAGCTGGTCCTTTTGCCGTGAAAAGATGGGACCAGCTGGCCATTTGTACGAGTTGTAACGTGTAATGTTATAATCCTAGCATTGGACATCAATCTGCAAAAAAGTTTTAACATAAACGTAGATATCGCATTCTGTACTATGGGTCTCGTATTCCTTTCTTAGTACCATTAAAGTGTAGTAGATCCCTTGCTAAGGAACCAATTAATGTCCAGAACTGAAATTTGGTCATTTTGGCCGTGAAAAGATGGGACTAGCTGGCATTTGTACGAGTTGTAACGTGTAATGTTATAATCCTAGCATTGGACATCAATATGCAATGAA
Organism: Anacardium occidentale; assembly: GCA_026122585.1. Taxonomy (NCBI): domain Eukaryota; kingdom Viridiplantae; phylum Streptophyta; class Magnoliopsida; order Sapindales; family Anacardiaceae; genus Anacardium; species Anacardium occidentale. The sequence goes on along the minus strand of JAJEJH010000381.1, from coordinate 231,362 downwards.
GTTTTAACATATACTTAGACATTGCACTGTATATCATCAGTCTCATATTTCTTAGTTTTGATACTTATATGGGCAAATCTGATAGGATTGTTTTAAACGTAGTAAAATAAGACTAGTTAAATCATCTGTGAATTCTTGTGTTTTAACTTGAAAAGTCTATAAACAAAGCAGTGAGAGAACAAAATTACTGTGTAATCACTAACCGGTACTTTTGATTTTTATGATATTGTCAGAAATGTATGGCTGAGATAGAAGTGAAAGCGACTGAGAGTGTGATGAAGGCATGTGCAAGAACTTCCACTGTAAGAAATTGTGTATTTACATCCTCACTTTTGACCTGCATTTGGCGAGACAGTGCCAAACAAGACCTATCTAAAGTAGTTAACCAAGACTGCTGGAGTGATGAATCACTCTGCATTAACAAGAAGGTATTTTTCCTAGCATTTCTTCTGTTCACACTTCATTATGTTCTTACTATTAGTTCGGTTGTAAAATGATGTAACATCTTAGCAAATTAAAAGACTTTTTTCGACTTCATAATTGACAGCTATGGTATGCCTTGGGCAAACTAAGGTCAGAGAAGACGGCATGGCAAATAGCCGAGGAAAGAGGCTTAAAGTTAGCCACCATATGTCCGGGTCTCATTACAGGTCCCGACTTTGTTCAGAGAAATCCCACTGCAACAATTGCTTATCTCAAAGGTACATATTAAATAACTCCGCCCATTTCACAACAGTTTCTGTTTACAGGGCCGAATTTAATAAACCAATGCAGGTGCCCAAGAGATGTGCGCAAATGGGCTGCTGGCAACAGTGGATGTAATGAGCCTAGCAGAGGCTCATGTATGTGTATACGAAGCGATGAACAAAACTGCATTTGGAAGATATATTTGCTTCGATAAGGTGATTAAAAGAGAAGATGAAGCCGAGAAGCTTGAAAGCCAAGTGGGAATGCCCAAAAACAAGTTATCTGGAAATACAAATATTATTTCATTGCCATTTGAATTGTCAAAAAACAAGCTTACAAGTCTCATGTCAAGAACGCTTAGACCTTGTTATAATCAATTATAACAGAAAATACATATTAGCTCAAGTTTGTAGAGCATGTAAGATAGAGTATGTTTTTTCATTGTTTGCCCACATCGCAATGCCTTAATAAATCCTTATTTTATTCCTCTGAAAATTTACAACAAATATTTCTATCTTTACCTCTTCGCCAGATTATTATTAGCCAACATCATATAATAAGATGAAAAATTGAATTTTGAGAAAATAAAAGAGCAAAACCATTAAAAGAGAACTTGTGACCTGAAAACAAAATTGGGTTTCTGTAAATGAGGGAGCAGTGAACTGCACATTGGTTAAACGACACCGATGACAATGTATTACAGAATAAAGCATCGAATGTTAAAGATTTTCAAAAACGAAAGAGTTGGCTCAGAGAGTTGCTATCTGTGCTCAAAGAAGAGCGATGAAGCTCCTCTCATACAAGAGGTGTCAGAATATAAAGCACTCTTCATCTTTGCCCAAGTAAGAACTGAAAATTACATTAAATCACAACAAACAAAACAAGAAGAAAAAGAGAGAGACGTGGATGCAGAAGTCGGGTAGCGGCCGTCTCTGTACCTGCGTTAGGGTTTGGAATATGTTCAGGCTCGGCATAGTAGCATGAAGCTAGTTTTATAGAATTTATTGGGCCTCATGGGCTAGGTCTAAGCGTTGCCTATTTGATCATTTGGCCCACTATTCTACGGGTTCACTTATTCGGAGCTAACCCTTTGTCGGGTTAGTATATAAATATAATTAATTTTTAAAGGCTGCATAATTATTAAAAATTTTATAAAATTTAATAAAAATTTAATTAAATAATTAATACAATTAAATTATAAATATTTCAATTTTAATATAAAATAATATACAGGCCCAAGGCTCTGATCCCAACCCTGACCTAGGAAGGCCCAAGCCTAGATTTGTTTGGGCCTAAATATATAAGACCCGGGCCAGTCCCTCTATGGGATCGAGCTCGGGCCGGGCATCCACTTGTCCACTAAGGGTGAGAGATAGTTATTCCACCAAAAAATTAAAATTAGAATAATAAAAAACATCTTTTTTCTAATTTTATAATTTGCGAAAGGCTAAACGACTCATTCACAGCCAAGGTTTTCTTAAATGACCTTATGCTATCAAAAAAATTTAAAAAAAAATCAAATACTCATCCTTAACCAAAATCAACATATAAATTTAATGATTAACTATTAATTGACCAAATAAATATTTTTATTTTTTTGAATAAAAAATTTAAAAATAATAATAAAATTAAATTTATAAAAATATCTAAAATATAGAATAATAATAATAATAAATTAATTAATATTTTTTAAAATTAAAAAAAAAAACTACTGCCACATGCAGTTGATGAAAGCCTAATTAAGCGGTCGATAGATTAACAGTTAGATTTAATCATCTTTATCATCGAAACGATCATACTCAATAGCCAATTCAATTATGTAATTATTTTTTACGTCTGTTTAAATATTTTGTTGTTATTGTTGCTATTTTTTCAAAAACCTTTTATATTTTTAAAAAAATTTAATTAATTATTTTATATTAAATTTTATTTTAATATTAATATTAATTAATTTTTTATGATGAAATGTATTTTAATTATTTATTATCAAATTTTAAAAAATTGAAAGGACGGAGAGCATTTGGCGTTTTAAAACTTTTTGGTGGGACTGTCATTTAAAGAAACCTTGCGTGGGCATTAGGTGTTTGGCTTAGCGAAATATCTCACATAGGCCCGAAAAAGACAACTGTACTCGTGGCGCGGCAAATGGTTACAGCTCTCTAGAATTTGACGGTTGGCGACTGGGCCCTGTTCGTGTTAGCGCTTCCTTTACATTATTACTAAGATGCACTTGGCTTACAATTCATGATCGATCCCTCCATTTTTGAAGATTGAACAAGCAATCGAAGAGAAATATACACGCAGCAAGATATTGTGAGTTGACTCGGTGTCTGAACACTTGGTGAGTGAGTTGAAATGGGGAGCTCGGAGCCGACTCGGATAATGGTAGCCGTGAGCGAGTCGACAATCAAAGGTTATCCGGACCCTTCGATAAGCAGCAGAGGAGCCTTCATTTGGACGGTTGAGAAGATCGTGCGCTCTAACACTTCCGGCTTCAAGCTCCTCTTCCTCCACGTCCAAGTTCCCGATGAAGATGGTTCTCTTTCTCGTTAATTTTTTACGTAGTTGTGTTTGTATCTTTGTGTGTATTTATCTGTTTGTATTTGCTGGCTAGTTTGTTTGTGTTTTAAATTAATTAGGAAATTCCTTTGATCGTGTGGAAATCAACTTGTTGGAGTTGTTAAAATAGTAATTAGAGAACCAAAGCTACGAGTTCGAGCGTGAATTTGATGGACTATTGTTTTTATCATAATCTGTGTTGTTTAGAAAATGGAGAAAAGGAGAAGGAATGAAGTAATCAGAGCGTGATTAAATTGTGGTGGTGTGATTTTCGTAGAAAATTGAAGCGTTTCGGGTGATGTTGTTCATTCGTATGATTGCTTGTCCTTTCACAAAGTCTGTTAGCAACCTAGAGAGTTAAAGTAATTAAAGTAGCCATTCTTAGGTTCTAGAAATTGCACTTAACTTATTTGTACTTGCTATTGTTAGTATATATGTTTGTAACTTTAAATTTTGCAAGTGAGTTCATGAATTGAATGGTGAAAAAGGGGATATTGCATTTATACGCCAAACTGGTCAGTATGAAAGCCTGTTGAGAAAATCATAATAACATTCTGCTGCTTGAAACGCCATCGTTTTTCTTTTTTTTTTTTTTTTTTTTTTCTGGCAATGCAAATGGAATCCAGACATGATGTGCTCTGACCATCTAAACTGTCAAGTATATCACGATTTGGCCCAGATGCTAACTCCATAAAGCACAGAGGAGTTAAACTACAACTTCATTAACTAACACTAGTACACTTACCTGAACCACATAAGCAGGTTTTGGTCAGCCTTGAACCATAGAATAATTATTTGGCTGTTTTTTTGGATGGTGGAAGCCTGATTGACACAAATCTCTTACATGACTTCAGTGCCCAATAATATTAAGAGTGGATTTGGAAAGTAAACCTGCAATGTATATAATTTATCACTCTTCCTTTTGCTCTAGACTCATGGAGAAATTTTTATAAAGAAGATCACCTTAAAAAATGTTATTGTTATGTATCTGTCTCTGTCTAGATATGTTAGATTGTTTCAGTTCTTTATATTTTTTAAACTTTCTCTCTTCACTCTTGACTTTGAAGAACAATATATTCAGTTATTTTTCTTTGATAATTTGAAGTAAAGATCTTTCTGTATAAGTTTGGCTTTCTTATTGGCTAATTAATAATTAACTCTTCAATAAAGGATTTCTTTCCTTTTGGTGATGAAATTGTTTGGTTATGTTGCCAGATTACTATGTTGTAGGCTTAGTTGAATTGGTTTAGGAGTGCTACTCTAGAATTTCTATGGATGACATGAATAACAACATAGACATAGTTGATTTGTATTTCAAGTGGTTGGTCTTGTTTTTGTATTTAACTTGCATAATATGTCTATGAGCTGCTGAAGCCTGAAAGTTTTTTTGGTCTCTTGGAACTTCAAGGACTTTCTTTACCGTTCTGTCATTATCCAAATAGACAAGAGAAGGAAGTTTTTTGAAGTCAATTCCCTCAAACTTCTAATTTCTTGAAAGAAATAGAGTCTCGGTGCTTTCAACTTTAGCACAATTTTACTTCATTACTTGCATTGTAACTATTATATGCCTACCTTATTCTATATTCACTGCTACGTTGCATATTTTGAAAAATGGTACTTGACATGGTATATTATAACATGATTTGGCTAGGCTTTGATGATATGGATAGTATATATGCATCTCCTGAGGATTTCAGAAGCATGCATTACAGAGACAAAGTGAGAGGGCTTCATCTGCTAGAGTATTTTGTTAAGAGATGCCATGAGTTTGGGGTAATGGATAAATGATTTTCTGATTCTTTCCACTAGAACAACGCACACCCCCCAACCCCCCTCTTTTCTCTTCTTCTTCTTTCATGTGTACCAATCATGTCTATCTTTGGTAGAAATGAATATTTTTGCGACTTGAATTTTTGTAGTTTGATTACTTCATTTTTCATTGTTATGTTGCATAGTGATGGTGTATATGTCAAAATGCTTGTAGATCACTTGTGAAGCATGGATCAAGAAAGGGGATCCCAAAGAAGTTATCTGCCGGGAAGTGCAACGAATCCATCCAGATCTCCTGGTCATGGGAAGTCGGGGACTTGGGCCTTTTCAGAGGCATGCTTACCTATTGTGCTTATGGATACCCTGTCTTTGTAGATGATGTTGCTTCTTGCATTCTTTTATACTATCCTTCAAATCAAAGGACTCTGTTTCTTTTAACTTTTATCATTTTGAAACAACCTGAATCCTATATAATTACATATTTTCTGTTTCATGAATTTCCTTATGGTTTTGTAGGAATAGCTATAAATTAATATTGTGATATGCATATTGCATAATTCCCTTACCTAAACATTTATTATTGTTAATGTGTTTTTGCAGGGTTTTTGTTGGTACCGTGAGTGAATTTTGTGTGAAGCATGCTGAGTGCCCGGTGATCACCATTAAACGCAGAGCAGATGAAACTCCTGAAGATCCTGTTGATGACTGATAATATTATCTGTGTTTTGATTTCTTTGTCTCTGTTGATAGACTTTGGACAACAAAGTGTCAGTTTGGGAAATATAAGTGCATCCCTCGGCCATTTGTTGATAATATGTATAAAGGGAATTTAATTATATTTTGGGTTATTATTCCTCCCTTCCCTTCCCCTGTGGTTCGTATTTTCCTGTGACACCCCAAATGTTTAAAATGGTATCTCAATCTCTTTGCAGTTTTTAGAATTTTATTATTTAGATGTTATTTTATTATTAATTTAAAATCATTTAATCTTGATTAAAATTTTTTTCTTTTACCGGAAAAGACCATGAACATTATCGTCTGTTTGGATTTGAAAAACCAATTGATACTCGAAAATTTTGGTAGTGTGAGTGGAAGATGCTTTGGTTTCTTGCTGTCGGTGTCTAGCTAGAGAAGAAATTTATTATTTGTAGTGTTGAACCCACCCTAGTTGTTCTGTGGCAGAAACGAAACTCGCCCGCTTAAAAACTAAATTCGTTAACTAAAAGTGTCAATGACTATATTAACCTCATTATTTAAGTTTTGTTCTGAATTGTTGGAGATGTGTGAAATGATTGAAATTAAATTATGTATTTTCTAGTTTCACCTGCCAAATTAAATTGTAGTTGAAATAATTGACCTCAATAATTTATGTGACCTCTATTTTCGACACGGAAATTGATTTGTGATTAGGGCTGCACCCAAATTGAATTGGTTCCAAATTGAAAACTGACTTGACTTTACTTACCTTGGCTTAATTCGAATTTATTTAGTTTAAATTCGAGTCAAGTTAGACTTAAACTATTTGTCGCATTATTAAAACCAAACCGAATTCAAATTTGAAAGGATTCAATTTGATCTTACTCAAAAGTCAGATGAATAACTTAATTTAACGAGAACTTAACTTATAATTTGATTCGTATTATATCTAATAATTATCAAAACATTATCGTTTTATCTATTATTAGATAAGATGATGTCATCTTGTCAATAAATCATATATTAGATAACAAATCCAAATTATTAATCTGAATCATAAACTTGAGATGAAATCAAATCAAACTCAAACCAAATCATTTTTATTTGAACCAAACTCAAATCACTTTTAACTTTAACTCGATAAACTCAAACCACACGATTTTTCATTTGAATTAAGCTTAAATTAAATGGTGTTCAAATTTAATTCGATTCAAATCCCCCCAAATTGTAATTGCAACTAAAACAACTAAAATGCCTAAAATACCACTGTCATTTTAAACAATTGAATTTTAAATTAAGTCCATCACTCCCACTCACCAACAGCGAACACTATTGGCAAAACTCAACAAGGGCTTTAGAATTTTGACATGCGACAAAGGAACACAAGTGAGATGAAATAAACATTTCCCTCTCCTTTTCAATTTTTCATCTTCTTTCAACTTTTCATCAAAATTACTTTAAAAAAAATAAAAACTTTTCATCAAAATTTCAAATGTGTTTATTATCACTTTATTTGAATTTTTTAGAAACATGATAGGTTCACAAGTAGGGTTGAATTCAATTTGATTTAAACTTGAATTCAAACTCCAATGGAAGAATTCAAACTCAAATGGAATGAATTATTTTAGCTAAAAATTAAGTTTGTTTTCATAAACAAGACAAATTCAAATCGATTTAAACATTTAAATTCAATTTGACTAAGATCAAATCTATGGTTAAATTATTTTCAAATTGATCTCAAACTAATTTTTTTATATTCAAATTAAAGTGTGTTTAAACTCGATTTGAATCAAATCCAATCTTACCTCTCATTTTGTCTCCACCAAGCCTATCATAATATCTGTGCAAACCACGCATACCCACCGTGCATACACCACATGCTTAACAAAGGATGTGTCATATTTTAACAACTCCATATCAATTACAAGAGAAAAACTTTTAGAGTCCTCCGGAAGATAATGTAAGCAGTTCATATCCCCACCCAAATATTTTAGGTTAGGCCACCGGATATATACAACCTTTTTATATTTAATTTATATGTAATCATCCTCTGATAAATGCCCAGCTGCTTAATACAATAATTGGGACACTATGAACTAGACTGAGGAACCCAGCAACCCACAAAAAAAAAGGTAACTCACAAATTGCTTCAAGATTGCTTATCTTCTAGAAGATGCAGAAAAGAAAATTTTGAATCTGATAAAAGTAACCAAATTCTCATTGTTATGATATATTGAACATCACTGATTTGCAAAGACAGATACACTAAATTTTAACTCTATAGGGTGAAACAACTGTGATAGTAAACAGCTATAACTAAAGCAAATCTGTATCATATCACCTCCTAACAGATGAGTAAAATGAACTTTACTCCTACAGCCATACAACAATGTAAAGATAGCAATGTATCTCTACATCTACACATGCATCAGCATTTATGTATAGCAAATGATAGATTATGTGAATTAAAAAAACTAGATAAATATCATGCTTTCATAGCCAAATCCAAGATGAAGAAGAACTAAACAGAATTTACCTTTTCCAAGAGGCCATTTACCTCAACCTCTAATTTGGATTTCAGCTCGGGGGACATCTCTCCGGCAGAATTCTTCAACACTGAGGCGATTGTCTCCAGTTTCTGCCTTACGTAGTTAAATGGTGAGGACTCATCATCAGCTGATTTTGAAGCAGAATTCTTTTGTGGGGTCTTGCTCCCCTTATCAGATTTAGCGTCTGATATCTCCTTAAGTTTTTGTCTCTTGGAAGGAGACGAAGAATGCTGAAGCCTGAATTTGACAATAGAGTCTCCAAAAGGCCTGCTGACCTCAGAACTTTTCAAGGCCTTTTCTGCATCGGAGCTTCTTAAAAAAACAACCTGGGCTTTAAAATTGTTATAGAACATTTCTGTTTCTTCTTCTTTCAGAGACCCAAACTTGCTATATATTTTGATAAGATCATCTTTTGAAGGCAGTCTAGATCCTGGGCCAAATGTCACAAAGAGGGATGCAGGTGAGGCTTTCCCATCTGATTTCTTCTCATTGGCATTTTTATTTTGCCCTGCTTCCCTATCAGTTTCTTTATTGTCCCTCTTCTCATCTTCTACCCTTGTAGCTTGATTGGCTTTCGACAATTTTGCAATCCCATCAATTTCTCCTTCTCTTGTCTTTGCTTCAGGTGCCGTTGCAGCATGGCTAAGTTTCACCATATCCAATTTTTCTTCCTCATTCTTCTTTAACTTCTTTCGTCCGGTCATCTGTTCTGCGAACTTTTTATCAGTTTGACTCTGGTGGATTGCTGAAGAAGCAGGTCCATATTCTTGCGTCTTTCTCTTTCTACCAGGCTGACTTTTGTTGTAAATTTGGTAGTTGGATCCGTCGCAATAGACTGAGCTTCTAAATATGGAAAGAAATTCCCCGACCACATCAACAGAATGATTATTCAAAGAATACAGATCAACTGCAATGGAACGGATTCCAGCTATGACTTTTTTAGTGGATACCTTAACTATCTTTGCACCTCTGTTTGTGTTCTGGTCTAGTTTTAGTGTTTCGTGACTTGAGACATCAGACATCTCCCGTCCTACACCATCATGTTTAGAGTCTTTCTTCTGTACCACCTGATCACTACATGAAATAATTGGAGAGGCCAACTGAATAACATTGTCAGAAGCCTTTGTCATCCGCTGCACAACCTGAGCTTCACTAGAAATTTTCAAATATTCAGCTATCATGTCTTTTTTGCTTTGCCTCCTATTTATATTTGTGTAAGGAGGTGACAGGTACTTGCTCTTCTTCCTTTCCCTTGACAATAAAACTATCTCATTGTGGTCTTTGGACTTGTCATCATCTCTTTGAATCATCTTCCTTTCTCTAGACACAGGGCTAGCATTACTTTCTTCTTTGCTCTCACCACCATCATATTCAATTGTTGACCCGTTACTCGGCTTCTCCCTTGATAAAATAACCCTTTTTGTTTCTTCCTTGGCCATGATATCATTCCTTTTGTCACTGTGGATTTCACTCTCGGTAACTAGAGTAGTTTCTAAAATCTTGGTCACTTTCCTCCTCTTTGGTTTGGCACTAGAATTACTTCCACCAGTAGCTTCATCATTGCCTTTCCTCTTCCTTCTTCCAGATGATGTTACCAGATTTCCTGAGTCAGTTCCCTCTTTCACTGAATCAGCCCCCACATTTTTTGCTTGATTATCCACATCTCCTTCCATAATTTCAGAAATGCTTTTCTGTTTTCTTCTCTGGTATTGCCCATTGCCTGGGATCTCAAGGCACTTTTCTTCCTCCATGGGCCCTTGGATAGGGACTTTTGTCATCTTCTTGACATGAATTGTGTCTAACACTCCGATTTGGTCATTGTCTTCAAGTCCTGGAATTGGTTGTGGTTCATGGTATGAAGCCAATTGATACCCCCCTTTTGCACGATAAAAAGCTGACAGCCAGCACTTTAACTCAGTGAACTCAAGCATATTATTCATAGAAACAACTTGTGCAACATGTTTCAATTCAGTAAGGCATTCTGATGGTCCAAAATTATAGGCGCAAAGCTTTGGAATTCCACATTCAGGCACAAGAACTCCTTGCTTAATCCCGCTATTTGTGGTCAACGATCTTTCAAGTCCAACCAAACGCTCCTTAGGTACACAAGAACAGGTCATATTCAATTCCATACGTCTACCAATCTCATCCACCGCTTTCTGAGCAGAATTGATAAAGTTTTTTGCCGTACTCTGCTTCGACATCTCTTCGAAATTCTCCACAAAAGGCTTCAACTCATATGGATAACACCATGCAAAAGTCCCGTCGAAGTATGCCACAAGAAGTCTATCTCTTTTTTCTAAGTTCAATGCATAATCTGAAGCATAGGAAGAATCATAGACTTGCCCTGGCCACCATGGATGACTCTTAATCTTACCCCAGACAAAATCACCCACACAGAAATTGTACTCTCCATCACTGAAATTCTCTTCCTCCTCATCATTGCTGTCATTCACCTCATCTGTATTCTGCCTATTTTTCTCCCTCACACCAAAATCCCTAATTTTGCTTGCATTGATTTTCCCAATTTCAGTATTGATATCAGCAAGAGGTGAAAAGCCGTCTTCGTCACCACTGCTAATACCATCATCGGCCAATTCAATTTCAGCATCCCTAGAAGAGGTTGTTTCTTCCGCACTCTCACCATCACCTCCATTTTTAACTTCGGCTTCGGTCTCAACAACCTTGGCTTTAACAACTGTACCAACTCTACCTAAATTACCGCCACATAAATCATCGTTCACATTTGTAGAAATCCTAACCGCATTTTCTTTGCTATTTTCAGCTGAACCCACACCATCCATTAACATAGAAGACTTTGAGCTTTGATTTAAACTTCTGATATCAGGGCTCTTATATGTTATTCTGTCCGACACATTTTCTTCCATTTTCCCGAAAACAGTAAACTTCCTCAAGAAAACCAGCCTTCCAAGAAAATAAACAAACTTTCCTTTAACCAGTGAAACATCAAATTTTCAAAAAAGACCAAAAACAAACGTTAAAACCAACACACACCTTCTAGGGTTTTCCTTTAATAGTAATGAACGATTTAAAATTTGCTTCACATACATCAAAACAAAACTCTTCAACAATTAAAATTATTGAAACTTTTTCCCTCTTTACAAACAAAAAGAAAAATCTAACGTATAAAAAAATTTAACCCCAAAAAAACCCAGAAAAAAAATACTACCTGACGGAGAAGATGTGAGCTTCCGAGCCAGTACTCTCGAAAAGTAATATTTTCTCTCTATACCATTTTCCAGACCACGAAAAAGAGAGAGAGGAACTGAATTCCAAATACAAAAGAGCGATTCAATGGAACTCAAAGATAAAGATTTTGGAAGAACAATTTTTAGTTTATAGTAATAAAACATTTATGCTATGTTGTCTGAAGGTCCACGTTTCCTACTCGCGCGAGTGGGATTTTATTTTACACTCGCGCTCTATTTGACCGCCGTGTGTTTGTTGTTTGGTGGGAGATAATTTCATGGTAAATTAATTAAAATATTTTTTCAATTATTTTGAATCTTTTCAGGAAAATAACTAAAATATAAAAAAAAAAAAACCAACTGTTCATGCAGTTTTATATAAAAATTAAATTTGTGTTATAAAAAAATTATCAAAAATATCTCTCCATACAGAAAAAAAAAAAAAATGGAGCGTGTGCCTTAGTTTTACTATTTAATCAAACTTATTTTATACAAATCTACCATATCATGCGTCGTTATTTCAATTTTATTATTATTCCATCGATTTTGATCAAAGCCAAAACACACAAACATCTGAAAATGGTATAATAATATATTAATGTTTACGACTTATTATTGTATTTGTATTGTAAATCTAATTTAGAGTTTTAAGATTTATGTTATAAAACCCGTTAAAAAAATATGATTTTTATTGTTGTGAGTTGTTATAATTAGAGATAAATTTGATTTGAATTAAACTCCAATTTAAGTTTATTCAAGTCCAACTCGGCTCAAAGACTCGAGTTCCATGAATTTTTATATAAACAAAATCGAGTTCGAGTTTAAGAGTTAAATTCGAATTCAGTTTGTTACTATAATAATATGAATTTATAAAAAAACATATTTATTAGAATTTAGGCCAAAATGACTTGCTCCCACTCATAGTTTGGTCCCAAGACAAATTTCCATCCTTTAACATTTAAAAACCCAAACACTCACCCTTCTCCCAATTTCATTAACAGATTTTATAAAATGACAAAAATACCTTTATTAAAAAATATAAATTTATAATAAAATATTAAAATAATATTAATATATATATATATGTTAAAATATTAAAATATTTTTAAAAATTTTATAAGATTTTCAAAAAAAATTTAAATTTAAAAAATAATAATAACCACTGCCGTTATGTTGGCGGAGGTGGCTCTTGCAAATAAAACTAGGTGGCGGCCACCTGGTTCCAAGGGAGGCCAGATCTGGCCTCCCGATTTGATCTGCCTCCTGTTTTGGAGGAGGTGGCCAGATTTGGCCACCTTCACTGGGAACCATGGTTGAAAACGGTCGTTAGGGCCAAAGTCGGTCAGTTTTGGCCGTTTTTGACTTTTTTTTCTGGCAGAAGCGGCCATATCTGGCTTCCCTTGGAACCAGGTGGCCAGAACGACCACCACTGTCTTATTTTTTAAAATTTAAAAATTTTTTGAAAATTTTATAAAATTTTTAATATATTTATATTTAAATATTATTTTATAATTTTGTAAATTTTAACGCTAAAAATGACAAAATTACCCCTTGACAATTTGTTGACCGTTAGACTTAACGGTCAATTGGTGGGATTTCGGGTTTTTAAATGTTAGACAGTAGGAATTTGTCTTGGGACCAAACTATGGGTGGGAACAAGTCATTTGGCCTAGAATTTATTAGATACTTAAATATATTTACTATGACTTGTTGAAAATGTAAATATATTTATTATGGTTGTTGGAAATACAAATATATTTATTATGACTTAATGAAAACTTAAATATATTTATTATGACGTAATGAAAACTTAAATACATTCATTATGACTTATTGAAAACGTAAATATATCCATTATGATTTATTGGAAACATAAGTATATTTACTTTCTAGCAAGTTATAATAAATATATTTATGATGGCTTATTATAAAATTAAATATATTTGTTATAACTTATTCGAAACTTAAATATATTTATTATGACTTGTTAGAAACATATATGTATTTATAATTCATTAAAAAGTTTTAATTAAAAATTTTTAATTCAAATTCGCTAACCAAGCTTAAGTTTGGTTTATATGGTTTCAGTTAGAGTTCAAAATTTTTCAATGTCATAATTACACTTGAATTTGAGTTTAACTTATAATAGTTTGTTTTAAGCTCATTTGAGTCAAACTCAAAAAGAAACTCAAATATTTTTGGTTTGAATTTAACCCTATTTATCACGTGTAACGGCCCAGCCCGCACACCTACTCACCCGCTTAGCCGCTCACCGAGGCCTCGGCCTGGTGGACCCAACTAGACACAGGCAGACTCGGATGGACCCAGACCGGCCGACCTAACCCATATTGGGCAAGTACTGTCCCTCTCCCCGAAGATTTTCACGCCCCCTACACCACTTGAACTCATGCCTTGGGGGACTTAAGGCCATGGAAGCATGATGTGTAACACACCACTAGGCTAGCCTAGTGGGTAAGCAGGTATGCAGGCTGGGCCGTTACATCATGCACGGTAATGATTGGGTAAGTTGAGATTGACTTACCCTATTTGTGGTAAATCGGAAGCTTAGTTCCTGACTTACTCGTTTTGAGATAATTTGGATCCCAGTTTATCTTGTTTAGGATAAGTCTAGTCCTAGCTTACCCTGTTTAGGATATTAATGATAAACCTAAGGTTAAATTCAAATCAAACATATTCGGATTTGTTTTTAAGTTTGGTTTAAACGAGTTAAAAATGAACTATTCAAATCCAAATACGAACACAAACCTAAACTATAACTTTGAAAATTGTAAATACAAATTAGAGTATTAATTGTACGAACCAAACATGAACATGAACTCGAACTCGAATTTAAATTAAAATTTTTTTAATTATATTTTACTAATAATAATTTTTAATAAAATATAAACACGAACTATACAAACTAAATATGAATAAGAACATTAATACGAAGGAAAAGCAAATGCAACTCGTGAACTTGAATATGAATCTTAATTTCATTATAAAAAATTCAGTGAATATGAATATGAATACAAACCGAACCATAAACAAACTTAAACATGAACATATAAATGTTCGTGTTTGGTTTAGCTCGAATTTAACCATAGATAAACCGAGAGGTTAAGGTGACAATTAAATATTTTTTTGTATTTATTTAATGTACTTAGGGTCTAAAATAATGAAATCTACCAAAAATTTGTAAATTGTCGTCAACCGTGCAATATTGATTAGGTAAGTCAGGCTCCATTTACCCAATTAGGGTAATCTAGGTCTTGACTTATCTAGTTTATTGTTTACCTTATGTTTCCCTTGCTTATCCTAGTTTACCGTTTCTAAAATTAATTTATAATATTATCAGATCCAACCAACACATAATGAAATTCAAATAGATCAAATAAAAAATAAGTTTCATCTAACAACTTATAACTGTATTTATTTAATGTCATAAAAAATATAAAATATGATAAATTTTAGAGTTAACTTACAACATAAAACTGATATATCTTGTAAATATTATAATGAAGTCACATTTCCTTGAATCAAGAATTTGATGTAATAACTTTTAACGGTTTCAATCGAAGCTTCAAGTTCTTCTTACTGTGCTTGTTTCAACAAAAAATTTTTGTATAAAATACCAACAAAATTTAAGCTTAAAAGGTTAATAACGAAAAAAGTTTAAGTTAAAAGGAATTGAAAACAAGGCAAGATTGATATCATCTCTTATAATATAATAGTTTTATATAATTTTTTTGTTTTATAAAATTGTACAAAAGGGTAATTTTTTGTATGTATTAATTAATTCTTTAATTTTTATCCACCTTTCGCTTAATATATGAATATGGTTAAAATTTAAAATTTTTATTCGGTACCGATTTTTACTCTTACCCTTAAGCTTGAAAATTCTAACATCTCAAATTTGTTTCATCCATTTTCTCGTGTTAAAATTACCTCAAACTCAATGAGATACTACGTTAAATTTACATTAGAAAGAAAGAATGTATAGTGTAAACAAAATAATACTTCAAATTTTCTGAAAATAGTAAGTGGGTAGTCAAGGTACTATATATATACTATTTATAGGTAAAGGATAAACGTGATATTATTTATAGGCCAAAGGACTTATTCCCACTTTGGGTAGTCAAAGATTGAGTTTTTGAAACCTTGGGAGTGTTTGGCCTTATTTATATTAGTTTATTCATGGGTATTATTCATAGAAGAGGGTTAGACAAGATAGACATGATATTGTTAATATGAACTGTTTACTAAGGTTGAATTTAAACCAAATCAAACTTGAATTTATGCTTGTTTAATTCGATTTGACTTAACTAATTTTCATATAAACTAAGTTCAAGCTTAAGTTTGAGAATTAAGTTCAAATTCGGTTCAAGTTTGACTCATTACAGTAGTCAAATTTATTCATTTATAAGAAATATTTTTATTTATGATTTATTGAAAATATAAATATAAATATTAATTTATCAGAAACTTAAATATATTTATTATAACTTGTTAGAAAGTAAAATGTTGATTATAATTTATTAAAAATATAGATATATTTATTATGATTTATTAAAAACCTAAATATATTTATTATGAAAGATTAAAGTCATAAATATATTTATTATAACTTATTAAAAATGTAAATATATTTACTCATTTATTGACAACACAAATATATTTATAATTAATTAAAAAATTATTATTTAAAATAAATTATGGTTAAAAAATTTTCAATTCGAGTTTACAAATCAAATTTGAGTTTGGTTTGTATGGTTCAAATTCAAATTCAAATTTAAAAATTTTTAAAATTATAGTTCAGGTTTAGATTTGAGTTTGAATCATGATAATTCGTTTAAGACCCACTTAAATCAAATTTATAAAAGAATTCAAACATATTTGATTCAAATTTAATCTCATTGTTCATAAAATTACTATTGTTTAGGATTTCATTGACTTATTATTCACAACGAGGGTTATACGTGATAAGTGTACATAAGAAAAATTATTTATTTTTTTATTAACTTTAAGGCCAACCATTAAGTCTCACTTAAAGTTTTCTTAAATGACAAACTCTCACTCATAAAAATTAAAAAAAGGTCAAATACTAATCATTTTCTATAAAAAGACTAAAATACCCCTGATAAAATTCAATAATATTAATATTAAAATAAAATTTAATATAAATAATATTATAAATAAATTTAAAATAAAATAATAAATAAAAATTTAAAAAATAATAAATAATTAAAAAATAAAATAAATAATTAAAAAACCAATCACTGTCAATCACATGGGGAGGTCAAAGGTGACCACCATGACCGACAACTCTATCGAGTACAGTGGTTGTTTTTTTAATTTATTAATTTAATTTAATATTATATTATTTTAAATTTATATTTTAATATTTTTATAAAATTAATTTTAATTTTTATTTAAAAAGATAAAAATATCCTTCTAGCTATAGTCAAGGGTGAGTATTTGGCTTAAAAACTTTGCGGGTGGCATTTGTCATTAAATGAAACCTTGGGTGGCAATATGTCATTGGGCCTAACTTTAATTATGGAATTTTTTGTTAATTTCGTTTTATTTGCGCTGGTAAAAACGTCGTCGCTTTTTCTTAGAGAATACACCGTTTATGATATGGAAGTCAGCTGGGTTTGGCGACTTTCTTTCTATTTTCAGAGTGATTTCTTCTGCTAAATTGAAACGCAGCCTTCTATTAATATGCCCACCTTTAATTTAACAAACACAGTAACAGCAATATAAGTGAGAATAACAAGGAGAGCCATGAGAAACAATCGATGACTCACGTAGAAATTTACAACGAGAACTAGCATCCGAAAATTCCCCCTAAAAGTAGCAAAATCAATGTGAGGTTTTCTCTCTCTAGACAATTGCAACCTTCGCTCCAGCTCCTTCAAGCTGTTTCTTGGCCTCTTCAGCTTCGTCTTTAGACACTCCTTCTTTAAATTTCTTCGGTAGCCCTTCAATCAAATCTTTCGCCTCTTTCAAAGCCAAGTTCGTTAGCCCTCGCACAGCTTTAATAACCCCGATTCTCGCATTGGTCGGGACATCCTCAATCACAACATCAAACTCCGTCTTCTCCTCCACAGCAGCCGGCGCATCTTCTCCACCGCCGGCGCCCGGTGCCACGGTGACTGCGGCGGGAGCGAAAGCGGCAGCAGAGACGCCTAGCTTATCCTGAAGGTAGTCCACCAGAATACGGGCTTCCTCGAGAGTCAAGGAAGAAATCTCGGCGCCCAGTTTTTCGATCTTTTCGGGGGCGCCAACGGCGGCAACAGGACGGACGCGCGAGGTGCGGCGGGTTAAGTTGGAAAGGTAGGGGTGGCGGTAGGAAGGGAATTTGAGTAATTGTTTGGGGTGAGAAGAGGGGAAAGAGGAGTTTGAGGGAGAAGGCTGAGAGAGGAGAGTGAGTCTTGTAGTTGCTGAAAGAGTTGTCGCCATTTTTGGGAGAAGACACGTAGCTTGGGTTGAGGGAGTAGAGGATAAATTAGAAGATAAGGAGGAATGGAAAGTGATGAGTTATACGCGAAGAAAGTTTCTGTGTTAACTGACGATATTACCCTTCTCGTCGGCCGTGCTCTGAGCTAGGTCGGAGGCAGGCCAAAACGTAATTAAAAAAGGGGCATTCCGAGAATCGAACTCGGGACCTCTCGCACCCAAAGCGAGAATCATACCACTAGACCAAATGCCCATTTCCGTGGTGACTGCTTTCTTTATCTTTATCTTTATTGATAGTTCTTTTTACATCCTAAAGCCTACGAAACATGAAAAACGTCTTTAACATCCCTTCAAGACAACCTGTAAATGATCATAGAATTTTTATTAGCTAATGTAATGACAGTTCTCTTAAATTATCAACAAGGATATCATTCTGTATACAATACATTCTCTGATGAATACAAATGATTATATCATATAAGATCAAATGTCTCCCAAATCCTACTGCTATCAATGTTACAACATGAATATTACAAAGTTAAATCAGAAAACATCAACAACCTACCACTTGCCAGTTGCCATAACCTCAACCAGCCTTTACCATCTTCGACGCCTCCTCCCATACCAGTATGCAAATGCAGCAACTGATGCAGCAAGAATAACACCAGCTGCTGCATGCCAAGGATATAATGCACTCTCTAAAACAAGGTCACCACTCTGTTTTACAACAGCAGGAGGTGGTGATTGAACTGCTTCTCGACTAACTGCCAAAGCAAAATCCAAGCCTTGCTTCTCCAGCTCGCCCAAGTCCTCAATAGCTGGCTTCAGCCTCGTAGCTTTGGCAATAGCTTCATACTCTTCTTTTGTTCCACCTTCAAGAAAAGACCCAACGAGATGACCGTTGCTCACCCAGTAAGCCCCAAATGTAGATCCTGAGAAATTCCCAAAATGGACCACTTCCCCTGCATTGTCCCCATAAAATTGCCAAGACAATGCAAAGACTCTAGAGTAGAAGAATGGAAGGTAGTCAAATTCACCTGTTTTGTCTGGTTCCATAATTGCAGCAACAGCATGTATTGCAGATTGTCGAGCAGAGTCAACATGCTCAAGCCTTCGAATTTCACCAAATATTTTGAGTGGAAATGCTGCAACATCACCAACTGCGTAAATTGAGCTGTTGCTTGATTGCAGTCGTCCATTTACTTTAATTCCACCCTTCTCTAAAGTTAGTTGACCTTCAAAAAGGCTAGTGTTTGGACGTATACCAATCCCCGCCACAACCATGTCCACAGGTAATCGACTTCCATCCCTAAGATTTACAGCTACAACCTGCGTTGATCAGCAAAATTTAGTGACCAATCAGAATTTCCAGCAGATAAAAGAACAAAAAAACTAATTTATTCCAGATATCAAAGCAACAAAAGATTTACCTTCCCATTGGAGTCAATATCAAATGATAACAAGATGGTTCCTTTAATGAACTTCACCCCTTTAGATGTATAATAATCTTCATAATAACTTGCAATCTTGGGTGTAAAAAGCCGGGCCACTGTAAAACCCAAGAGCAATAGCAAAACTGATAAATACTTCGGCAACATAGAATTTGGATTTGGTTCTACTTCCACATGTTCAAATGTCTGTTGTAATTTTGTAAACTATCAGAACAGGTATACTTACTGCAATGTGCTTCTGGGAAAACCATGGATACATTAATTTTATTGATCACTAAAGAGGCAGCGCACTCCATTCCTATGTAGCCACCACCAATGACAACAGCATTCCCACCAACAGAAGATTGCATAACATCAGCAATCCTATTTGCGTCAGCTATATCTCGTAAATAACACACATTTTCAGCATCTGATCCACTCACACCAAACTCTTCCAGCTTCAGAGCCTAAATTTGATTTCAAGGCACACAAAGTCAAAACCACAGTCACTTCTAAGTCATAAGAATTCAGTGAAATTTCTATGTTTAAGCCACCTCAAGTTGCAAATACAGGATAATAGCTCAATATAACCAAAAAGTTTCAATATCTAAGCTCAAGATTTAAAAAAAAAATCCATTAATGAAAATAATTTTCTTTTTTAAGGAAATGACTTTACGATTAACTACAACTGAAGCTAACCAAACATTAATAGTGCCTTCATTTTATTCAATTCAAAATTTGTTACCATTAAAAACTAGATCAATTGACCATCTAAAAGCAATAAAGGTCTTCAGTTATATAAGGATTAGTTTCAATACCCGAGCACCTGTTGCAATGATGAGGATCTTGTAACTTATAGTCTCTCCAACTGCAGTTAATAATGTCTGACGCCTCACATCAGCAGACTTAACTTTAGTTCCAAGAACCAACTCAATTCCTTGACATTACACCATTTCAAAAATGAATAATCAGATTGAGAACAAGCATAATGAGAATATAGGAGTTCTTTCCTAGAGTAGATTATATCATAAATCTTGAATATACAGTTATAGTTAAAGTTGATAAAAAGATTAAAGGTTAAAACTGCAAAGAAAAATGTCAGATATAATTATTTCTCAAAAAGATCTGCTAACAATTAAAGTACAACAAAAATGCATATGTAGCAATGCAGTTATTTTGCTACTGTCATTTTAACTTTCTGGGTGTGGGTGCATTTACCACTAACCCAATTTAAAAACACTTGATCAAGAGGGAGATAAATTAATGCAATCATATATTTTTCACACTTATCCAAGTGGCTTTTAAGTTTGTATCAGAGATAAACAAAATATCTTTTACTAGAAGAGAGGACCCTTGATTCTAAATCACTGATAAAGTCAACAGAGGTGCTCAGTCGCATTCCACAAGGAGTAAAGAGATTCCTACTTATACATTTTTTGCAGTGATAGATAGATGTTGCTAAAACCTTTTAAAGCTAATGAGAAGTATGATGAATAAACAAACGGGGAGATTATTAATAAGGCACCAAGTTAATTTGAAGAATGAAGACATATAAATCTTTGATGTAATATATGGCTAGAGGTGGTGGTGGCCAGGTCATGACAGGCTGCAAATGGCAAGGCCCGCAAAAATGTGGGCCTTAGCAAGTCGTGTTGGCCCACCAAACCTTAAGGCCCATGGCACAGGAGGCTGTGCCTTCATGGGCCTCTTTGAGGACCGGCTAGCAAAAATAATATTTTTTTCATTTTTAACTTTTTTCACTTTTGCGGCCTGTGATGTGCCAGCCCACAGGCCTTCCTGTAAGGGCCACAAAATTTTCGGTTGTGCCAGCATGGCCCACTACCACCTCTATAAACAGCCTACTGTCAAAACCACCTATATATGTTTCCATTAGGGGTCAAAACCACTTAATAATATTCTAGAAAAGGAATGCTGCCATCCATTATGATAAAATTTCAAGTTTATATAAACATAAATGAAATAATAATCACCATTTTCCTTGTACCATTTTGGAGTTAACCTTTCCTCATTAGCACCAACACAAGTGTGAAATGATGGAAGTCGTGCAGGAGCTGTGCAAACCAGAAGTTAGAGTAGATCACATATAATGTCAAAGTCTATGACAAAGGGGAAAAACACAAAATAAATTGTATGAATTACTTACATCCTAAGGTTGAGAAAATCAATGTTCAATACCAGGAAACAAATTAATATTCATATTTTAGTTTCCGATAAAAAAATATGAGCACGTTATTCCATAACTCTCCCTAGAATCTATTCTAAACTTTCAAACTTTTATTTGTAAACAATCAGCACTTTGATAAGACTAGAAAATTGAATACATGCAAATATACATATTCAACAGATTTGAGTGAACAACTGAAAACAGAAATGATGATCACTAAAACTTATGCTGATGAATTAAAGCTTAATATTTGTAAGAAACATTTGCACGGTAAGGAGAAATGCCCTGAGGAAATAAATGGTCACAATGTGTATGAATGATACTGTCAAAAGATTTCAGTGCTAAAATGATATGCCTTACAAAAACCTACAACACAAATCTCCATGGGCAAATAATCTCAAAATCCATTGAGTTAAAAGCTAGAGTTTAACGGTACAAGCCTTAACAAAACCTTAGAGAATTTCCCTATAAAACTTCTTTATAACAGTGTTGGACAAAATATCACAGATAAAGCAACCGTCCAATGATTCTGAGATGATAGGGCGCCATTGGCAATGCCATTCATTAAACTAATCTTGACATACCCCTTATCTTTCCTAAAGAGAAACATAAAATGCATGCTATATAAATATGAATGAAACACTTTGTTCAGGAGGTTAGGGAACATACACTCTGGAAGTAAATAACCTTTGCTCAATGCAGGTCTTTCATAAGGCGCTACCTGAAAGAAGTGCAAAAAGCTGTATCAATCTAAGTTTATGCACAAGAAGACAACAATTTCATAAGCTTCTAACTTCTATACACTAATCCCAAATGAACATTCTCTCAAAACTCCCTTAGGCATGATTACATTTCTTAAAATTCTTAAAATCTCAAAATTTTGTAATAAAGACAATAAGTTACTATTTATGCACTTATGTATTCTAGTTTAAACTCTTTATGGAGATTTATCCCGAATTATCAATAAGGAATTCTTTCAAAATATTCCAAAGCAACATCCTTAAAGAGATAATCAAAGTCACATCTTTGGTCAACCGAAAACCATATAGGAAAAACGTAATTCATTTACACGTACAGAATCAGGAAAAAGACTATAGATATCAAGCCCAAATAAATCCATGACAACTGATAATTGAAGTTTCAGTCTTTCATCAATTTTCACCAGAGAGATGGAATAACAAGAACAAATACAAATACAATCATACGAAAAAAAAAAAGAAGCTTAAACATGTGAAGAAAATACGCAAGCGGTTATTAAAAAAGGAAATAAAAATAAAAAAGACTCACGGATTCTTCAGAAACGATGCAGAGTTCACCAGGAGCAACTCCTCGCTTTGTGAATTCAAGAGCTGCATATCCAGCTGCCACTCCTCCTCCAAGAATCACATACACAAACGCTCTTCCCATTCTCTGAATAACCCTTCTTCCGCTGAACAATCTTTTTTATTGTTTTTATATATTATGATTTTCCCAATAACAACTGGACATCATCAGCTTCCAATCTCATGCTTCGTTTTGTTTTGTTTTAAAGTGGGGTTCAAACTTGAAAGCTAATATGATTAAATTTTAATGGACTAAAATATTAAATATACAATTTTACCCCTTCTGACTGCTCTACTTCTGGTGTATAATGCGTCTCAAATGCTCAGAATAATCGTATACCGCTGATGTGAAACTGGACGGTCATGATTAAGACGTCAGAGATAAAATCAGTTTAATATGGGTATAAGGTGGGGCTGGTTGGTGGAGGATTCAGCTACTAGCCGGATGCCACGTGTCGGATTGGGAAATATGATGATGATGAAGATTTTGATGACAAATTGTATAACAAAAATTGAATGATTTCGATAATAACAAGAATAGAACAAAAATTGTGTGTTGTATCGTGGATGAGGCTTCCTGTTTCAGCCACATAACTTAACCTCTCTCCTTCTTTCATATTCCCATCTGCCTCTAATCATCCAAAAAAAAAAAAAAAAACATTTGGAACTCAGAAGGCTTCAGTTTTTTATTTTACAAATAACTTGTCATAAAAAGGGTCAAATCTTAGGGAGTTGGATCTGGGTATTTATCTGGGTTTGGGTTGTAGAAATGACTACAACCCATATTCTGAAATTTGTTGAAAAATGAAAGATGATTAAAAAATTGGCAGCCCAGAATCGGAAATAAGCGAAGGATGTGAAGGCAAAAGTAGGATTGAGTATGGTGGTTGGGCAAATACATGTTGACAAATTAATCAAATTTGCAAATGAAGCTGGGCCTTAGCTACAGGAGTAAAGCATACATCAAAGATTAATAATGGACTTTCCACCCACAAAACCATGCCCTGCTAGAAATGCCATCATCTGCTAATTGAAACCCCTTTTTTTTTTTTTTTAAATTTTTTTGCTGGTTCAATGAAGTAATATGATCGCAAAAGATCGATGCTCCCACATATTTATAACCATGGACGCTATTGATCGTACACTTAGTATTGATCAAACTGTTTTTGTAAATAATAATTACACCGGTGCTCTTCCCCTTTTATGTCCATTCAAACACTGTAATTAATTGTGGTAATAGACTTATTAAGATTGCTTCAGCTAATCAAGTAAGCTTGGATTCTATGTATAATAACCCATATCATATGGCAGATGTTAGATGAGTTTAGGCCTAGCTATTTCATGATTTAGTTAGTTTCATAAATTGTAGTGTTTCTAAAGTTTTTGACCAGAATAATTCATCAAATATTTTACATATATGTAGGTATGTATGTATTACATGATTGCTCATTTTATTATTGATTTTTTTCTTAAAATCTATGACTTATATACACATAAAATGTCATTCAATACAGGTAAAAATTTGTGAAATGAATGTTTAAATACTTAGGTGTATAAATAATATGTTAGAAATCACATAGTGATTGACAATTGAATTGGGTATGATGGTACATAAGTATTATGGGGGGAAGTCTCACCCCTTGTGATAGTTTATGGGGTGATAAAGACAAGTTAGCACCTTGTGGACAAATGATATCACAGTCCAAGGTTTAAAAAACAATTCACCCACAGGGAGGTTTCCAATCTATGTAATTCCCTAACTTTGCTTATTTGTAGTTGTAGTCCCAAGTCTAGTTAAGGGGAGGTTTTCAATGACTTTACTCCTCGTGAGACACACAAACTCATATTTGGGAGGGTATGAGTTTATTGTGAGTGAGATTAGGGGAAGATTATTGTTAGGTTTAGGGGAGTGTGGGTTTGTTGTGAGTGTGAATTAGGAGAGGATTGTTAAAATCCCGCATTGGTTGGGAATTGAATTGAGTATAAGTAATCAAGTGAGAGTAAGAATCTCATTTTTAAAGTGAGAAAGGCCTAATATATTCTTAACCTATTTGTGAAATAATAAAATTACCTTTATTAAGTTTAACGGGGAATTTGAGGACAAATATTTGGTATATATAGATAGAGTTCCACCTACACCAGCTCACTCCCTCCTTTATTTTGAAAAAAATTAGTTTAATAGCTATAAAATATCAGTATAAATCGTACAAATTTTTATTACCCCTTTTAATTTTCATTATTTATTCATTCATTTATCTGTATTTTATTTTTATTTGATTTTGACCCTTGACATGATCCTCTAGCTCTTCCAAGATGAAGTATAATATAAAAATGACAAAAAGGAAGAAGACAAATTTAATTCAGATCGATAATGACACATGAGGCAAGCAACAATGTAACTTGCATTAAATGTCAAAGCTTAAGTTACACAAAATACACGTGCAAATAGATTATAGAAGTCACCCACGAGATGTGTCTGGCTTATGTACTCATCGAATGGCGTAGATTGCTTTCTCAACAATATCTCATCTGTCATATGCAAGCATTCATTATCATCATCATCATCATCATCATCATGCCACATGCTTACAAGTACTAGTCATCATCAATCATATTGCCTTTGCCAAACTGTTCCCTTTGCTTTTTATCTAGCTCTGCCTTCATTGACTCACACCCTACCTTCCACAAAAGTAACCCACAAAAATCGATAAAATGGCCATCCATCTTTATCAAAATTTAACCATTTTCGTCTTCAACTCTATGTCATTGTTGTAATGTCTCCACAAGTGACCAGATTATTAAAGAGTTCCGTTCAATTCTTTTAGGATGAAAAAATTATTGCTATTGCTATAGCTATAGCAATTATGTTATTAAGAATCGATCAGCTTGCCCATGCTTTTGTGTGACCGACCCAGCATGTGATTCTTCCTTATCTTTCACATGGTATAAATTGTTGCACATTAAACATGTGACTGAATAAATGTGTGGCTAACAGATTTTTTGCTTTTGCTTTTATGACGAGAATGATTTTAACAATGAAAGCCTCAACCGACGGTCTCTTTTATCGTTTCCCATATAAGACAGTGCAAAATCCGAGGACATGGGCTTGGATTTATCTTCCAAATTCTTCATATGAATAAGAAGTTTGGCGCTAAAGTTGAAGGTTGGTAATCTCTGAATGCTAGCGCCAATGTCATCACAAACACCTAACTTGTGTTTCTCCATTAAAAAATATCCCTACGCTTCCATAATTGAGGCACATGTCAATCAACAAACAAGTAAAAACAAGTAAAAGATGACAATTTCAATTGAAGTTGATGCAATATTTCTCGACTTAGAACTTGGAACATAAAAAGAAAACCAAATTTACGTATTCATGTATAGCATTTTACCATTACTTCAACGAGTTTTAAGCGCTGATATATAGACAAAGTGATGATGGAAGTTTTAAACTTAATGAAAAAGGAGAGAAGGAGCTGGGAAGTGCAAGAGTTGAGATCATCACGTCGACCTAATTTCAACTTTGCATGGACATCTACTGGAATGGATATAAATGAAAAGCTAATATAAAACGTGCTAAATATATCTCTTTTTTTTCTTACGTGTTGAGGTACTATTGGTTGAGTTAGGTATACTAATTGGAGCGTAAAGTTTTCTCTATCTCTATATAGAATTTTCAACTGCATGTGGCCAGAGCTCCATCCCTATTTGCATGCATGCAGAAAGCTGCTTTCGCGGAGACGAATAATTTAATAATTCAAGACAATTTAATTGATTAATATTATCAATATTATTATTAATATTTGGAATGTGTTTCTCAAAAGATATTTAAAGCTGAACTTTAATTATTCTATATACATATATATATATACACACACATACATATAAGTACATGTAGTATGCATATATTAATATGATATATATGTATATATATACATATATATATGGGACCTATTACAAGCCATATAATTAAATATAGGGAAAATACTAAATAAGTTCGATCAAACTATATTTCATAAATCTAATATTCATCCAAATCAGAGATTTGGACCTTGCATGGCATAAATATCATCCTCAAAATCATTAATCCCTGTTAAGTAACCAGAGACCTCCATGCTCCAATAGTTTTCATTCACTTCAGCAGGCAAAGGGGAAATCGGAAAAGCCTGATGGTCCTGCATATTTGGTGGATATGAAGGTGGAGAATAAGTTTCCATTGTGTATGACATTTGGCTTGAACTCGCCTGCTCGTTTGCCTCTGAACTTTGTGCAGAAAACGTTTCTGCTTGCTTGATTTGCTTCTGGATTCTAGTTCTCCAGAAATTCTTTATTTCGTTGTCCGTCCTTCCAGGTAAATGCTTCGCAATCTTTGACCACCTATATCAAAATTCAATTCGTAAAGGGATATTGTTAAGCATAATTATCGACTAAACTTGCTAATCATGATAATTAGTTTATTTAAACATCGGACCAACAAAATTGGTATAATGAACATGAGATTGATACTTGGAAATCTATTTAGTTGTTTCTTATATATGTATACAGTCAATGATCTATTGACAACATAATTGTTTTCAGTTGAAATTTTGTCATAAGCATAAATATATTCCTGGAAGTGGGGACACCCGAGGCAACAAGGGGCCGACCTCGTCGTGCAGAGCTTAAACAGTGTGGTTTGTCTACTTCAAACTAAAGTAAGAGCCTTTCTCTTCGACATGTGCTCTATTTTAAATGGGTTCTCCTTAAAATAGAAAGCTTTGCTTTATCACCAATTTGCGCCTTGATGGGTAGATGTAGTATCAGGTATCTGAACATTCGAATCCGTCCAAAATCATGAAATTTTGTACTATCTCTATGAAAAATTTTGTATTTTTCCGTAGGAGAAACTATCTAAACCACAGAGTTATCCAAATTTTTTACAGCAATACATCTTTTGCTATTATAGTGAAATGTTACCGTATCAAATATCATCCATAGATAAATAAAAAAATATCAGTCTATATAAAGAAAAAACTGTGAAATAATCTTTCTGAGAAAGACCAGAAAATATATATGCTTTTGGTTAGAAAGTAAAAAATTAAATTGCACTGTAACGTACTCTCTCATGAATTTTCTAGGGGCATGCCTTAAAACTTAATTTGCAAAATCATTTTTATGGGAATTTAATTTGAAATAGAAAAAAAAAAATCGGCACCTTTATGAATCTACATGGAGGATAGCACCACTGAAAATGATGATATGTAGCCGCACCTCCACCATCTAACAACGATTTAAATAAGAGATACAGAGGCTGAAAGGAAAACCATTAATTTCACCTTTTAAGGCAAAGTTTTTAACATCCTCCTGTTATTATATTGGGAATTATAATTAAACATATTATTCAAAATAATCGAAAAAAGAGAATCCAGGATTTCTTTTTTTTTCTAAAAAACTTGGTCTTGTGGAAGGATTATTGCTGACTTTGGTTTCGAAAACCCCATGTGCAAACAAATATGGCCCGTTCCTGTGGCTAGGTTTGCTTAACACAAATTCTCTCTCTTTCATGGACTACTACTCAGAGATGATATCCAAATAGGGACTCTGAGAGGTTTACTTTTCAATCAAAATAATATATAAAAAATAAAATAAAAACTAAGACTAAGACTGAAACTTCTCCATAGGTCTCTTCAATAATAAACTACCTTATCTCTATGTGTTATTTCCTTTGCAAGGAACTCTCTATATTTTTAATTATCACAAGGTGTACTGACCTGTTTCCCCACTTAGCATGTAGTTCCATTATCAAAAGCTGTTCCTCTGGCGTTATATTCCCTCTCTTCACATCCGGTCGAAGATAGTTCAACCATCGGAGCCGGCAGCTTTTTCCAGTACGTTTCAGGCCTGAAAAGGTGATCAAAATAAGATAGCCTCTGAAGATAACAATTATGATAATAAAATACAAAACATTTTAGAAAAAAAAAAAATTTTTTCATTAATTTCTTGCATGATAAGCTTTCCAAGTTTTATATTGGTTGTGAAAAAAACTGGTTACCAGCTTCTTTAGCAAGAGAGTTCCAAACGCCTTCACCATGGTTAGCGATATAGTTGATCAGGATCAAGTCTTCTTCCATGGTCCATGGCCCTTTTCTCACTTCAGCATCTTGAGAGTTACACGGTGTTTTATCCATCTTTTTTCTTCTTCTTCTTCCTTATTTTTTTTTTTCCAGAGAGAAAGAAAGAAAGAGAAAAAGAAGGGTAGATAGAAAAGAAGGAAAAAGGATAATGAGACAATGTGGCAGCTCCAGTATTTATAGAGAAAGTGTAAGATGATTATTAATACTAATTTACTTGCTAATCCACAGTAGAAAATAAGGTTCTGGTTACCTAATTATCATTATAATAACGATGCATGGATGGATGATAAACACCTTTGCATGGCATTATTTTCACATATTATTTATTAGGGTTAACAATATCACTCCATATATCTGAGCCCTTTTCTCTACGTCCCACGCAACACAAACACATGCAGTTATGGGTGTAAATACGATAGTGTGTTAAAGAAAGAAATTAATATTAAAACCAAAAATATAATTATAAATATAAGAGAAAAATGAACATATATAGCCTACGTCCATTACATATACTTTTGAGCTGAGAGAATAGCTTCATAATATGCAGGTGGGCTTCACAGCTGCTCTGTTTTTCCAAGCAGAACATTGCAGGTTTCGTCTAGCCAGCTAGTATTTTCATCGAACGATAACCATTTATTTAAGCAGATATTATAAATTAATTAAAAATTATGTAGATTGTAATAATAAATACGATGCTAAAAACAATAAAAGCAGGCCAAATTTCGAAAGAAACCTTTTCGGAAGAAAAAATCTCGGATTGACAATTTACCACATGGGGTTGATCCTGATATAATAAAATTGTAACTTGAATACAAAATTTACAATTCACAATAATCCATCTGGAAACCACAACTTTGTCACCTATGCTACTCTCAGTGGCTTTGAAAGGAAACTTGAAGCTTAGGAAAATGGCTTTTGATGATGCTCCTGCGACACTGTAGATTTAATCCATTTCATAAAAATATTTTATATATATATATATACATATATTTGTATGTCTGTATGTATGCATGCATGTATGTATGTATATATATGTATGCATGTATATGTGTGTTCATCTTAAAAGGACTAAATCACTATTTTCCAGCCAAAATCTAATAAAATGATAATTTATCACCTTTTCAATTTAAAAGAAATCCATTTTTTTACCGATTTGTCAATTTTATCGGTGTAAAATATTTAATTTTACTGTAAATTATTGGTTTACCCTTGCAGTGAAAGTACAAAATTTCTTTTAATACTAAACACATGTATCATTTCACCAATTCATCTATTTTTTTATTAAAATGAAGAAAATACATTAAATTAATTTTAAATATTAATTATAATTACATTTTTTAGTTTTTTTTTTTCATTTTTATATTTCTTTTAAAGTTCAACAAATCCATGTGAAATGTGTTAAAATCTGAATATCAGCTTTTACTTAAAAAGTAATAGAGGAATGAAAATCCTAACTTAAAATAACCAATTTGTTATATTTTTCATGCACATTTTCTCGGCAACCAAACGGAGTTTAAAGGGGAAAAGAAATTCGAAAGCAAGAGATTAGATAATAATGAGTATATTATTATTAATGGGTCATACATTATTTGAAAGGAGGATTACAATGATGAGTATAATTATTATACTCATTAAAAGCGATTTTGTGGATTATTATTGATTAATCCACAAAATTATATACGTAGTCGTAATTAAATTAATGCTTAATTATGTTTAAGAGGCTGTCTTTCACAAAAAGACTTAATATAGATTACAAATAAAGCACAAAATTGGAGGGTTTGATCGGTTTAACTTAAATTATTATAGCATCCAATAAGAAGAGACTTATCCCTAACTACTTCAGTCTTGGCCACTTATTTAATCTAATTTAAAGACAACCTCCTCTTCATTAATTTTCCCACCCCCATACACCTACAAATTTTGCCTCTTTTTTTCTAAAGTCATATGAAATATTTTCTATTCTTAGTAGAACCCAATTGTTCTTAATTAATTACTTTTAAGAGATAAAAACCATCGTCTTTTATGTAATTAAAAAGAGTCTTTTCTTAATTTATAAGAATGATGAATCTCTTTATAATCCAATACATTAATATTTGGAGTCTTCCACAATATGTGATTATAATTAAGTTACGATTCTGTGGCTGTGGAGGAGGGAGGGCATGTTATGTGGTCAAGAAGAGGAAGACTCAAAAGGAGAGACATACTTGGACTGGACGTCCTTAGTTTCTTTCGCTAGAAAACACACATCCTAACCGAATCATATGAACAATTTGTGGATTAAGCTGAACCCAACTATAATGTAAGTACAAAGGCAATTATTCCCATTAACTTGATTGATTTGACAGTGATACATCTTTTTCAGTTATAATTAATTATGAACCAGATCTTCATCAACATGTCACAAGGTTATAAATGCCTATAAATGGGACATAATTATAATTAATCACAGTGTCAAACTTGGTTTGCTTGGACCAATTATGTACCAGTACCCTAATTTTCAGTTGACTCCAGAATGTAACACAGTGGGAAAGCTTTTTACTGGTAAAATTTGGCAGTCCAGTCAGAAGTGTTTTGTAGTACAAAGGACTTTTTTAGTTTCACATAAAAAACCATTGAATTTTTACTGTGTTGTTCAGGTAAATAAAATAATTACTTTTGTGAAAATTTATTTATTTAACTTTTATAAAATCAAACGGAGCCCCCTTAGACCAGTTCTACCATATAATTTTACAGTACACTTCAACCTGAATTGATTCAGTGGTTATCAGCAAACACAGCAGATTACAGAAATATTTAACCTCCAGAGCAGATGCAGATACAGTGACCCCATAATAGAAATCTTTATAGCTAAAGTAGCAATTACACAAGCCAGTAATTCATGTTGGGTTGATTTAACAACCATTCTGGGATTACAATATTAACTAAAAAAAAGGGAGAACATCTTCTCTGGAACTAAATTTCTTGATGTAAAACATCTTCTCTGGAACTAAATTTCTTGATGTAAATCTAATCGATGACTCAAAAATCCTGAAGGGCCTTGTGCCTGCAGAAGAGGAGAGTTTGCAAAAATCATATAATGTTAGCATTCTGGAAGTCAAATTTCATCCTATTTTTATACCGACTTGGTCTGGATGATATAACAAGCTGTTCTCAAGCCAGAGCAGCACCGAGACAGGATGCATATTTTTCTATATCTTTATGCTAATTACATATGGCAGATACAATATGGTTTGTAACCAAATTTCAGATCTTATCCCTGTCTTCATGTTGTTCATGTGTTTGTCCTGCTAGCAATGTTGTTGGAGAGCCAATCCAACCCCTCATAAAGGCCCTCTCCAGAGGTTGCACATGTGCTCTGGATATACCTGTAATTGACCATCACATCATGTCAAACAGAATGTTTATAAACCACAAACAAATCACCTTAATTTCTATGTAATAAATTGCATCATTCCAAGTCAGTTACAGTACTCCAGAAATTTTCATCAATTGTGTGGCTAACCAAATATAGCAGGGGATGGATGGCAGTGTTATGCTAATGTCCTCATAAGACCAATAATTTCAACTATCTGATATTCTGTCCCATTTACCTAACTGATTAAAAAAAATCTGAATATCGAAGGCAAGTTCAGCTCAGATTGAGGTCTCTATGTCCTCATATGATCAATAATTTCAGGTATATTACTTGTCTGAAATACTGTCTCATTCACCTAACTGATTTTGAAAAAAAAATAAAATCTGAACACGTTTCTAAACTCATGGGAGAACATCCAAACCAGAAAAGCATTTTACCAGTGCCGTTGGCGAAGAGAATGAAGACTAAGCTTGTCAGTTATTTCTGCTGCATTCATTGCATTTGGAAGATCTTGTTTGTTGGCAAATACTAGCAATACAGCATCTCTTAGCTCATCCTGAAACCAAAATGACAGTATATTGTGTTAAAACCCTAAAGCAAAAGAATATTTAGCCTTTTTATCCTTTTAGTGATACACAACAATCATTGTGGACATGCTGAAAATGCAGAAAGCTGACATAACAAGCAAAAAATTTCAGTTCAAGGGATATGAGCTAAGCCATTAATCCTAGCAACACATGAATCAGCAGAATGATAGATGTCAAGCCACTGTAATAGTGCAATTACTACTGGCAAGAATTTCAGAAGAGCCAAAGGATTAAAAGAAAGACAAGGTACATTTGCTCCTACTATTGTGAGCAAGGATAATACTTCTCAAACGAAAAAATGCCAGGACCAATGTGCAATATTATGGATCATTAAATCTTTAAGAAGCTAAAAGAGCACATCAGAGCTAGGTCTGCGGTGAAAGAGTAAGGTATATAATAGTCAAATCCCAAAGAGTATGTCAAAGTTCAGCATCAGCACATAGCATATCAGGGGGGAGAAATTGCAACTTCAGGGAAGACCCACAGAAAATAGTAAAAAGATGGTTATTTCATGACATAAAACTAGAATAACCAAAGCCAATATATGCAAATTAAATCTTAAAAAGTGTCATATAAGAAACCAGAAATAGGAAGGACATTACAGCAAAGCAACAATAAATATCAATCATCTAAAGCACCAGTTTTAAAAATGCAGAGACACAAGTATTCAAAAAGGAACAGAACAAGAAAGTAATAGCTATCTGAGCAATATTAGAAACCACCATAACATTAAAAAAGGAAGAACTAAAAGTAACCAGAATATTCAGTGAATAATAAAATGGTTAGCGTACCTCATTCAACATCCGATGTAACTCATCCCTTGCCTCAACAACTCTATCCCTGTCATTGCTATCTACGACAAAGATAAGGCCTTGAGTATTCTGGAAATAGTGCCTCCACAATGGGCGGATCTGCATTTATGTAAAAAGAATGTGTTGCATCAACAACATCAATTAAATTAGAAACAAAGATTTAAGTAACAAATAATAAAATAAAGCCATTACGCTATGATGTCACATGCAGCGAAAACCTACACCAATTGTGCAGTGCCCAAAATTAGAAAGAGAAACATAAAACATTCTCATAATTAAAATTTAGGATTTTAATGGTTAAGTGAAAAACTATACTGGAAAGACCTCTTTGGAGGGGTGCCCTCAATAGGTACATATTACTAATATCGTAATAGTTTATTTCACATGCAAGGGAAAGGGTTCTCATAAACTCCAATAATTGATATATAATTTCACATTTATCAGATATATAACCCTTACTGTGTCATTCTTCATCAGAAAACCTGTTTTCATATCCATGAACTGGAGAAAATATGGGGCTAAATTTTAAAAAAAAGAAAAGAAAAGAAAAGAAAAAGGATAAGCACTTCAACATATGCTGGATAAATCTAGCCTTCTACATCATTCTATCTTATATTTTTGAGATATCTATACCTTGTCCTGACCACCAACATCCCAAACAGTGAAGCTGATGTTCTTATATTCCACTGTCTCCACATTAAATCCTGCAACCAACAGTTCCTTGCCAATCAAAATCATGCATCATATATATAATTATGTTGTCTCCTAATATATATTGCTAGTAGATAGATAAAATTATGAAACAGGTTCCAACTAAGAAACTAATTTCACCATCGAACTCCAGCTTCTGCTAGAATAGGACCACCAAATATCAGCCCAACCAACCCAACATATAGCACTCAAAGAGCAACTCTTCATTTAAAAGAAGGAAGGTAATTTTCCTTCATCTATTATGCAAAGTGCACCATCTCCAATTGAAAATAACACCCGAACATGCTACTACAAACAAATCCTGGACCCTGCTGTTATTGTTACCAGAATAAGCACTTTGGGTGGTCTTTAAACTTCACGTTGCTGCATAAATTTAGATGTGCAACAAAAAACGAACATATTATACTGAATTTAGTAATCATAACATAGACCCACATCTAAATTCTGAAATCACTATGCAGGGCTGGACAGGAGGTCTATATAATACATCCATCGGAATACATTCAAATCAACTCAAGCAAATACATCTGAATCCAGACACATTAGGAAAAGAAAACAGTATTCCTGCAAAACACAGGCTAAGAGAAATGTAAACATGATAAGGTATAAAATAACCACAAGAAATAAAAATTAAAATTTCATTCCCTTGAGTTCGGCTAAGAAACCTTCAAATCCCACTACTTCTCCGAAATTCTCTTTTAAAATTTCTGAAAGATCTCCAAATATCTCACTTAAAATCAAAGGAGACCTCCCCTTCGGAAAGGTCTTTGCGCTTAAGTCCTAAACCTAAAGCACCCGCCATTAATTAGAAAAAAACTCCTAGGATGCAAGTGAAATTTAGCCCAAAAGAATCAGGCTTAGAAGGCATTGATCACGTTAATTAAAAAGTAATATATACAAGAACAAGGCATCCGAAAGTACCGATGGTAGGGATGGTAGTAACGATCTCTCCAAGCTTCAGCTTATACAAAATTGTGGTTTTACCGGCTGCGTCAAGACCCACCATCAGAATTCGCATCTCCATCTTGGCAAAAAGACGACTGAAAAGCTTGGTGAAACTTAACCCCATCTCTGCTTTCTCTCTAGCCCACCTGTGATCGAAACCAAAATGAACAATTGTGTTTTGAGCATCTACAAATTTATGGGATAATCTTTTACCTATGAAAAATTATATGGTGATTCTTAAAAACGAAAGGCCTCTATCAATTCAAATATAAATATATTCTTGTTCCCGTCCTTTTTCATTTAGTGGTCTCCAATTTTGTGGTGAACTGAACTTAATCTGAACCACCGAAACTCCTGCTAAAAATAATGATAATAATCTTTATCAATATTTAAATTTTTTTCAAAAATTTTTTTTTATTTAGGATGAATTTTGGAGAAAATGAAAGAATCCTAATAGTAGGATGGATTGTAATAAAGTACCAATTTCGCATTACTCTCAAAGTCGAAGGCTTCGGATATCGAATGTTAAATTAAGTTTAGTTTTGTTATCTGTCGTCTCCTAGCAATGTAGCGCAGAGCCAATCTAGCCCCTCATGAAGGCCCTCTCCGGAGATTGCAGACGTGCTCTGAATATGCCTGCAATAAACCATCAACATCATGTTAATAGAATTGAAAAATTCATCTCAATTTGTTCATAGTACTCCCAATTTTTCATCATCAAAGACGAAAAGGCGTTTTACCATCGCCGCTGGCCAAGAGAACAAAGACCAAGCTTGTCAGTAATCTCTGTGGTACTCATTGCGTTTGGAAGATCTTGTTTGTTGGCAAATACTAGCAATACAGCATCTCTCAATTCATCCTGCAACCCATATAAATAAAAGTATATTGTGTTACAGAAACTTAAGCATAAAATTTCTCAAGTTTGATCCTTTTAATCATACTCAACAATCAGTGAGCAGCTATATAGATAGGACCTTATCAAACATCTGAAGTAATAATAATAACTAAAATGTTGAGAAGTGAGAATCTGATAACAAAACAAGAAAGTAGAAGCTACTTTGATAATATAAGAAGCCACCATAGACACGAAGATAGGAAGAACATTGAAAACCAGAGCATTCAGAAAGAGACCTCTTGCAACATCAGCTGTAATTCATTCCTGGCATCATCAATTCTGTCCCTGTCATTGCTATCTATGACAAAAATCAGGCACCGAGCCTCATGGAAGTATGATCTCCACAGTGGGCGTGTCTGCATTTTAAGGAAAGTAACATTGGTTGCAAAATTTATTATAATGAAGTAGCATTTAAAACCCAAAAAAATAAGAACTACTATAATGATGTCATATGTAGCAAAAACATACTGGGATTTTGCAGTACCCTGACACAATCAATATAAACTAGAACAAAAGATAAGCACTTCAAAATTGAGACATAAGATCGAACTATTTTTCTACATCCTTCCAAGGTTACAATTTTCGGATATCCATACCTTGCCTTGACCACCAACATCCATAACAGAGAAGCTGATGTTCTTGTATTCCACCGTCTCCACATTAAATCCTGCAGCCAACAGTTCCTCTCCATTCACTATCAAATATATAGCTGATATTATGATGAAAATGAAAAACTCCTCTCTAACAAAAAGGAAGGTAATTTTCCTTCACCGATCACAGAAAATGTAACATCTAAAATTGAAAAAGACAGCCCCGAAACATTTAAAGTGGAAACAAGATCTGTTATTTTTTCAAGAATCAGCTATTTGTATACTCTACGCTCTTTATAGTTCAAGATCTGATTTTTTTCAATTTCTTTTCTAAAATTTACAAAATTGAACTCCCTGGAAATAGAAGGAGACCTCTCTGCAAAGAAAGGTCTCTGTGCTTAATTCCTAAACCAAAGTGTAGCCCCGTAACTAGACCAAAACTTATGGGAAGTAAATTAAAACTCACCCCAAAAGAATCAGGCATAGAAGGCATTGATCACGTGGACAAAAAAGTAGAACCGAATAATCATAATGTATAGGAAAAAGAAGGCATCTGAGAGTAAGAATGTGGAAATTAAAGTGAACTGACCGATGGTAGCAATGGTAGAGACGACTTGTCCAAGCTTAAGCTTGTACAAAATGGTGGTTTTACCGGCCATATCAAGTCCCATCATCACCATTCTTATCTCCTGCTTAAGAAAAAAATGACCTAACAGCTTTGTGAAGCTCAACCCCATCTCTGCTTGGCCCCTAACCGCCTGTAATCCAACCAAAATCAACAAATCTGCTTTAATATTGCAATCAATACATAAATGGATCTATCTTAATGTGGAAGCAATGGATTGTTTGACCCCATTTTGGGGTGTAAATGAAATTTATGCTCATAAGTTGACCATTCCACGAAGTTTAAAAAAAAAAAAAATTGTCAAACCACGTCTGAAACGACCGACCTTACGAAACTATAAATTCCCTCGTCAACAAACAGCTTATGACTCTAAGTTTAGAAGGTAACTTGGATGAATGAACTTCTGCAATTGTAATGGTGTTATTGAATTTTAATTTCAAACAAATGTCTACGTCTGAAAGTTCAGTCAGAATCGCTGGAAAATACTTAATGAAATTGACGGCGTCTTCGAGCTGTGATGTTATTTCGGTGGCTGGAAACAGTGATAGTACCAACACTCTGCTGATTACAGTGGTGAATACTTATTTTCTCCCATTTGCCCCTCTTGTTTGAAAACGTTGCAGATAAAAAGCTAAGGTTGCACTTTTTGTTTTGGAAATGTTGTATGTATCCTGCTCAATGTTTCTGCTTAATTCTGCACTGAATGTTTCTGTTTACTGTTGTAGTGACAAGATCTAACATTCAACAGAACAAGTTCAATTGAAATGGCCAACTCCTTTTGTTAGCATACTTTTGGGGCTAACAGGGCGGTTTTTGTTGTTTTGAATTATTTTTAAGACATATAATTTTTCTCATGTTTTATATGCAGAGACCAGAATCTGTAAAGATTGATGCTAGAACATAAATGGTGCTAGGTTTTCAGTCAATTTGTCCGGTCTTTCTGCACGGGTATTTCAGCCTGAGTTTGACCATTTGGAGGTTTGTTAACATAAATTTGATATACTAACTTTCTGTTCAAGAATGAACGACCAACATATGTGATAGAACGTTCGTGTATATGGCTCATAATCTTGGTTCGTATGCTTCTATTTATATTGTAAATTGAATGATCACAAGTTGATTTCATTATTATATTATTCTATACTTGCAAAGTATGTTTTTTGGTAGATAATCTAAAGGGCTACAACTCTCTGCATTTCCTACTTATCTTGCATGGTCTACCTCCAAACTTCATCAATACCCTTTTCAGGCTCATGAATGATTTCTTTCTGCTAAAATCTCATATAAATGTCGACGGAATTTTATTTTTTGATAAAATGACTTAAGAGGTTCTTGACAGTATTCATGTCCAGTTACAGGTGAGCAGATTCATGACTATGATTGTTGTGTTTTATGATAAGATAAAAAAAATTCTATTTTCTGACTTGGTAATATTATGCTCTAGTGTATGAAAATAAGATTGTTCCTGGAAAAAACAAGTTGAACTGTGCTTTCCCACTGCCTGGAAACTATATCCATTGGCAAGAATAGGCAGGCAGTGTACAGAGACAACTACGAATTTCTTTTTCAAGGTTGAAAGCTCTAATCCTAACAGCAGTTTCTTGAATCTTTTTGGTGGCTGGAAACAGTGATTAATAGTCAATAAAGTATCAAGGCATTCCCATCTCTTATCACTTCTGGAAAGGATTTACTTCCATCGATGAATTGTTGGCTTAGTGTTGATCAGTTTTACTGTTGAGATTGCAGATTCATCAAGGAAGAAAAGATTGTTTTAATTGTGTGATATGGACACTGAACTCTCTCTCATGTACACACACAAATGCATGTTGCTTAAGCAATATGCAAAATCATGATTAGATGATTAGTAAAAAGTTGAATAGATATGCCAAAAAGGTTGTGTCTGTGTGGCTTGGTTTATGAAGTAAAACATCAAAGCATCAACTATCGTTGTCCTAAGTACTAGTAAAAGTTGATAAACCAGCAATCATAAAATGGGAATTCGTAGCATATTTCACCTCACTGAGCTGTGAAACACCAAACTAAGCTGTAACAAACCTAACAAAATCCACAGGCTATACTTAGCAGCCCTTGTAACTCCGTTCAGATGAATCTTAGTTCTCAGTGGCACTCTGGCTGAGCTGGATGTTATCAAGTGTGGGCTACCTTTCCATAAAAGTTGGTCTCAGATATGCACAACTTAAAAATTTTTAGCCTAACATTAAGGCCTGACTTAGTATGTTGATGAGTTTAGATGTTCTTGTTGACATTACTCATTATCATTTCCTTTGTACAGGTTTTTGTTTCTTCATTCCACCATATCATCTTACGTGAGGACACTGTGTTGTACGTTGTCCTGACTTTTTGATGGTCAGTATATACATTGATACATGTATTCTTGTCTAACGCTGATGTAATTTTTCCGCACTCTAGAAAAGAAATATGAAGACGCCGCTGGGTTCCGAAGCCCTGAAAGGGCAGAAGCATGCAGAGCAAGGTAAGCTGCAGTTGGTTTTGGAAAATCATAAACATATCTAATATTTCAGGCATCTTATAAGGATAAGTAAGTGAGCTTAGGCATGATGCGGAAAATTTTGCATACAAGAACTAAGCAACACATTAACAACAAATTACAAGCTATCACTACCAGATCATGTTATTACATGTATTTTTTAGCGACAAGCAAATGAGACAAAAGTAGCAACATTCTATTTGTGCTCTGTCTCATGTGTGTGTTTATGTGACAAAACTAGAGTGCATTCTTTTTATACAATTTACTCATTTGTTTACCTTCTATTACATTTATTCATTACCATGTCATGTCATGAGTGCATTGCTAACATTTGATTGTTTTTGGTGGAATTGTGTTGCAAACCTTAGATGGTTTTTGGTGGACAGAATATTCTTCTGTGGATTTCCAGTGCTCTGTAACATTCAAAGGAATCGATTGATATTTGAGATTCGGTGATTTGACAAAAACCAAAAAGGAAAGAAAAGAAAAGGGAGGAAATTAGAGAGTGAAATCCTTCTTTATTTCTCGATAGGAAAGAAAGTACTTTTCATTGTTAATTGTGATCAAGTCCAAGAAAAAATAACAACCTAGGCCTCTTAGGACCAAGTTTTAACTAGAAAAAGGAAAACAACTGTCTAAATCATAAGGAAATAGGAAAAAGATATTATATGCTTAGCATCTCTGGATTGTTTTATATCATTTTGTGTGATGATGGATTCAGCTAACTTGATTTATATACGTTCCATCGAAAGAACACACGACACCTTTTGTATTATGAATTTAAATTATTACAATGTTGTTTGCTCTGCTGCTATAGG
This sequence comes from Anacardium occidentale, assembly GCA_026122585.1. Taxonomy (NCBI): domain Eukaryota; kingdom Viridiplantae; phylum Streptophyta; class Magnoliopsida; order Sapindales; family Anacardiaceae; genus Anacardium; species Anacardium occidentale. The sequence goes on along the minus strand of JAJEJH010000381.1, from coordinate 190,533 downwards.
AACCGCTGTATCGCTAACAAATGTTCCTGTGCACTACTATGATTTGCCAGTTACATATATTTGACACAAACATGCTATGCTGCTATGGATAGGAAAGCTAGGCCGATTCTAGCAAGAGTCTATATTGTAAGGAGCATAAGGTTTTGATGGTGTGCCGCTTTTCAAACAGCTAATTGGAGGTTCAGTGCTTGTTTTCAGCTCCCCATACGCTTCCCAACAGAATGGTTGCTGGTACTCTGCAGATGGTTTTAGTGCTATGGTGGTTAGAGATATACCGGTGCATGGCAAGTTGTCACTGCAAGCAAAGTGCACTGGCTTTTGTGTATAGGTTCCTCTGATATTTACATAGTTTATATCTGACACAGACACGGCAGAACTTCCATTCTGACATTTGCTCCCGTCACAGTAGTATTGATCAATCATGATTGGAGTTTTGACGTCTGAGACTTGAATATTGGAGAACATTACTTGGTGTACAGAACCTGAGCCTCCCTGCAAGTTAGAAACAATAGACAGATGGGTTGCAGATTTCTATACAGATTTACAAGGATAGTTCTACTGTGGTCATTACTTATTAGAAGAAAATTTAAGTGAGGATAAGCTGTTTATACCTGCCATGTCTTGATTCTTACACCAGTTAAAGTATTCTGCATTATGACATTTCGAACAGTAACGTTTGAAACACATGCTTTGGTGCCGTCCTTTCCTAGCCCCCCGATGCTAATTCCATGACCAGGTCCACAGTTCACGTCATGAATGTATACATTTGAACATCCAGTTTGAATTGATATACAATCATCTCCTGAGGAATGCATAAATAACTGGGTATTGTTCGCTATTCGTAAATAGCTGAAGATTGTTTGAGTTTGAGGATTACCACATGCAAAATTGCTGCTATAAATGAGCACATCTTGGGAGTTCTGCACGTGGATTCCATCAGTGTTGGGGCTGTCGCCTGGAGATGAAGTTGTGAAACTGGAAACCTGAACATTTTTGCAGGTGTCAAATTTGAGGTGGGTTTGAGGGCTGTTTTGAATGGTTATGCCTGTGACTGTAACTCCTTCACTTCCGTAGAATCTTAGTGCCTGCACACACAGAGCCATCCCCAACACATGAAAACTCTTTATCTCAAAAATTTTTTGCCATATTTTCATTAGTTTAAGATATGATAATCACCGTTGGTTTGGTGCTGGACATCTTTGCATCTTCATAGCTCATCTGCCAGAAATCGTTTCCATTTTGACTGGTTATGGCCCAAATATGAAAGAAAATGGTTAATTTAATAAAGTTAAAAGTAGCGTTGTTTAAAGCCTCTCACTGAATCATCGGTTGGATGGTATTGAGCGGAGTCATCCTGCACTGATCCTTGTCCATCGATGATACCTTTACCTTTTACTGTAATGCCTTTAAGGTTCTTGAATTCTAGCCATTGTAAGAGACCTGAACCCCAAGCACTAGAGCTTGTTGGAGCTATAATCTTCCCATCCAACTGCATCACAGTTTATAACAGTGGTTATTATATCAGTGAACAAAGTATAGGATTGGCTCAAAGTATATAGAATAGTAAATTTTGAAAGTTATTTCTTTTGAGTGGTCAAATAAGAGAATACATTTCACAAGGTCTATGTAGACCCCTGAAATGAAATGAATGGTTTCATTTCAGGTTTAAAAACAAACCAAGGAAGGCATATTTGTGAATAATTGAGAATCTCCTTGGGTCAATTATCACTGATTTGATCGCCCACCTCCCTCGAATTTAAACGATTACCTGAAATACAATATTTGGTTGACAATCAGGGCCGAAGGAAATGGGTCGAACAAGGAATACACCATTTGGAACCTCCATTATCGAAGCTTCAACTTTACAAGCTGCTTCCCATGCCGCTTCGAAAGCCTGCAATTTGCATATAACGATAATGTTATTCTTGCAGTCTCCATTATATCACTTTCTCCTGCCCACGTCCTCAGCAGGCTCCTAAACACATGCACAAACTGGGTTTTTTTTTTCATCACCTCCGTGCATGCGTGGAAATGTTTTGTTTTTTTAAAGCACTTTGAAAGGATTGTTTCTAATTCTCTGAAACTAATGAAATGCAAAATTATGCAAAGTTTGAGTTGAGATTTTCACCTTTGTGTCATCAGTGTGGCCATCACCTTTAGCTCCAAAGTTTAATACATTAAAAGTGGCAGTCTTCGTCACGCTTTCGTCTGTCTGGTAGTTATTATACATAGACTTAGGTGTTCTGCGTTCATGGATGTCATTTCCACCAGACTTACTTTCTTTCTTATTCCAGAAGAACTCTGAGTCTGGTGCATCTCTGCCCTTCATTTCTCTACCACTGCATAATGTTTCAAAGCTCGAGGACCAAACAAACAACCCAATAAGAATGGCCAATGCAAGGCTCTTAAAACTATCCATATCCAACTTTTGTATAGAGAAAGATGGTGAGAGAAACAGAGAAAGAGTTGAATATGGGATGTCCATTGAAGGAGAGATAAGTGTGCTCATATATAGGCAAACTCGCAGCTCAAGTCCACTGTAGATACGAAATTTAAAAAATAAACTCACTGTAGACAAACCTTTTAATATAAGATTTGCGTCACACTGAAAAGAATGTTCACAAAAAAAGAAAGACAAAAAGGCCACATATAAGATTTTTCCAAATTAAATCAAGTAAAAACAAAGTCATGTGACCAAGTCTTAAATCTTAAGCCAAAGTAGTTCCCACCCATAGTTTGAGGTGAAGACAAAGTGCTATCTCTAAATTTACAAAAACTTAGTCTTCCACCCTCTAACCAGATTTAATATTAAATATATTAGTAAATAGTAAAAATTTAGGGACAATTTTAGTTTTTTAAGATTAAAATTTTATATAAATATAAAATATTAAAAAAATTAATATATTTTTTAAATATTTTATATATTTTTTGAAATTATTTATATTTAAAAATTATTTTATAATTTTATTATAAATTTTTATTTTTAAAAGAGTATTATAGTAATTTTATTATAAAAACTATAAAAAAATAGCTTCAAAGGTGAAAGATTGGGTTTTTGAAATTTGGAGGGTGAGATTCTGCCCTCACCTCAAACTATGGGTGGGAATAAGTGCTTTGGCCTCACACAAAAAATAATCAAGAAGGTCACATATAAGATTTTTCCGAATTAAATCAAGTAAAAACAAAGTCATGTGACCAAGTCTTAAATCTTACTCTACCTTAAATTATGTAGAAAAATGTGCTATAAACAGCATCAAATATTCTATGTACCAGTTGAAAAGCCAATAAAAGCGGCTAAGGACATGGCATTATCTTTGAAAATACACCTTCAAATAGTATCTGAAAGAAATGGACGACAAATAGGATTAATGAGAACATGAGCCGCACCTCTAACTTGGATTTTGGGGTACTTAGCTTATTTTTTCCATGATTATGACAGTATGAATAATATGCGCGTTTATATTTATTTAAAGAAAACCGTTAAATCAGTTATCCAGATATCGTGCCTTGGCTCAAGGGATTGCCTTTCTTCGTCCACTGTAACTCCAAGTTTCTATATACAACGTGATGCTGCAGTAATATATATAATTGGCATCATCTTTTATGTCATAAAGTTGACATTATTTTAGGTTATAAAAAGGGTCATCGTGACATAAATATACATCTATACTTATGAAAAAACACAAAAAAGAAAAAGAAAATCTTACCTCCATGCATACTGAAACTCTTCTTCACGCTCAACCACCATTTTCTGAGTCAAACCTGGAAGAAAACACCAGTAAATTACGTAAATGGTTAAGCATGGGTTTTTTTTTTGTTAACCCGGAAACTTCTATCCATACTAGTCGGTCAACCCTAACTAATCGGATAGGATAAATTCGGGGGTCTGTGATCACCGAGACCCGCAACCACAGACCAGGTAAATCAAAGGTTATTAACTTCATTGTGACTTGAACCCTGGCCAACATGGGTTTGATTCAAACTTCTTCATATATTCAAAACTTCTTCATATATTCAAAACTTCTTCATGTCTATCGATGGAAAGAAATCAAAATCACTCAGAGAATACGTGAACTTTGGAAAGACAGAAATGGAAACAAAGTTCGTAGCCTTAAATTCAACAGATTCATTGTTTCTGAACAAATTGAGTCTTCCCGTTAAACATGTGATTTGGGGTTTTAATTAACTCTCAGCGTACAAGTACTTAAATTATTTGTTTTATGCATAAATCACTGTTATCCCCGTGCACTGACACTGTAAAGACCATGTTGCTTGCAGGTATAGTTAACGTATTATTTTAATTGGAAGAAGGGATTGATTCAATCTGGTTAATATAGATTTGAATTGACATTCCCATTAAACAAATTAGAATTTAGACTAGAGTCTTAGTTAAATAACTTGGTTTAAATTTAATTTGTTTTTTTTTTATAATACTGTTTATTTTTTAATATTATTATTTATTTTATCAATAATATTATTTATTTTATTTATAACTTTTCAAATCTATACATTAACTTCAATTTGTTTAATAAAATCTAGTTAGGGTTTTGGTTTGGGCTTTTGGGCCAGGCTTGTAGTTTACAAGGCCCAAACTTTTACCGAACCATACCGTTCTTTTATTTAACTACACCACCTTGCGTTAGTGTTTGAGTTTTGAGCCGACGGCTCAATAAGAAAAGATTTCAAGTATCCACACGCTTTGATACAGTTATTTTTTGTGATCGTGATCAACGTTATATTCATGATCATTAAACTGCAGTGAAAATTAGTATACCAATCCAACGGTTTAAATTTATCAAGCCCCCCTGAATGTTGACGTACGGGAGCCATTCTTGTCTGTAAAAGCTGGTCAACACATGATTATGTCCAAATTTACCAATCACTGACCACCACGTGACAGAACTGGACAAAGCAAGTCGGCTCTTCTCTCACAGAGCATTAAGTCTAAGCTTGTAAGAAACTTGTTTCCTAACCGAGAACAACCTAAACGGCACCGTTTTGAAATGTCCGTACGCTTCCAGAGAGTTACTCTTCGTTATCGTTATCGACGTCAAACTATTTTTCATCAAACGTCTTGAACGTTGGTAAACCAATCAACGGTCCAAATTGATCAAGCCCATGAACATGAACAGACTGTAGCAATGCTTTATCGTCTGAAAAGCTGGTCAACACCATGTCGTATGTCCAAAAATAACCCAATCGTGGACACCCACGTGGCAAAACTCAACAACCAGAGCGGATGTGAAAACTAACTTTAAAGTGGATTTGATTTATAAAAAAAAACTATTGGGGTCCGCTCTTCTCTTCTCAATCAGAGAACTGGCGCAGAGCATCCAAAGAGAAAACAAAATTAAAAGTCTCTGTTAAGCCTAAGCTTGTAAGAAACCTCTCTGAAACTGCAAAGGCCTCATTTAATATTTTTGTATTCCCTGTTTGATATCTATTATTTTATATTCGTTTTTGCAAGAAAGTTTGTGGAGTTTCTCCGTGCTTCTTTTTTTCTGTATCTCTAACTGTGTTGAGCTTTGGCTGGATCGAAAGTTTTGCAGAATGTGAGATATTTGCACTTCACTTTACAGGTAAGCTTGTTTTCTTGCTTCTCTTTTAACTTTCTGTTTGGTTGTTAAGAAAAGAAAATAAAGTTTCGGGTTGTTGGGAAATGCAAGAAACTCTGAGGGACGTTTTTTCTGTTTAAGTTTTTATTTTTACATTCAACTGCTGGGGTTATGCAAGTTTATGGCTTTATTTGGAATGTAGTTCAAACCATGAAAAACAAAGAAATATTAGGCTTACTGGAATGATGAAGTTAGCATTTTTGTATTAAAACAAAGGAGGAGGAAAAAAAAAGAAGAAGAGGAAGTAAGCTTGATCGTTTAGACGGTTAGACGTGGAATTTACGAGTTCAGAATATAAGTGTCATTAGTTGCAAAGAAATTCAAGACTTGCTTTTGCTGTGGACACCCTTTTGCTTTATCATTGTTGTCTCTGAATATCTGTGTCACTTGTAGTTGTAACTTCAGAGAAATACTTGGATTTTGTACTTTGTTAAGTGAGAACGTAGCCTGTATTCAGTGTTTTTGATAGTTTGAAGTCCCTTTTGGTCTTGGAGATTGTAGTGCAATCTGTTGTTGTGTTACATGAACATTACTGTGCTGTCAAAGAGGTTTGAAATACTACTATGGTAGGTTCTTTTTGTGCACATCGCCTGTAAAACTTTAAGTGGTGTTTGTTGAATGATGTGAAAAGGCGCAGTAGATATTATTTTATCCCAAGTTAGCCGCAATATTACATTCTGAGATTCAAAAAATATATTGAATATGATTAAGAAATAATGTTGCATCGACTAATCAATTATCAGAATGTGTAGGGAAAGGGCCTTAGCCAGATGATGGATTTTTTATGAAGCTACTTCTCTTTGATATATATTTTTTTTTTTAGTGATTGCAGACATAGTGCTCTTATTTTATACACCAGATATGGCTTCTGATGCTATGGCGCCTGCTTCCGGAGCTGGAAAACCTAGTGGTGATACAATGCTTGTTGATAAGCTCCCAGAGGAGATTAATGAAATGAAGATTAAGGATGAGAAGATTGAAAAGGTTCATTTTTACAAATCTGGAGATAATTTATGATCTTTTGCTAGTATGCCTTTTTTCTTTTATATTATTTTTATATGGTTTTTTAATGATAGGAAATGGAAGCAACTGTGGTGGATGGAGATGGAACTGAAACTGGGCATATTATTGTAACGACTATTGGTGGTAGAAACGGTCAACCCAAACAGGTGGGTTCTGTAAAAATTGTTTACTGCAATGAACTGTATACATAAAAACTCTTATCACATTTGTTTTCATTCCTGTTAAGTTTTGCATGCCAATTGGAAGACTAATGCCATCATGGTGAACTGTTGAGAATTCTTAATTCTGTTTAAATACTGAATGAGAATTGTATACATAATGATGGATGCTTGATGATTAAGTCTCTCTTAGATGATCTTGTAGTTTGATTTAATGTGAAATTCACTTTAACAACCTTTAATAATTATTAAAATGGTATATGTAAAGCATATACCTGGGTTATAAGTAATGTAATTCATTTATCAGTTTCAGTGCATCTACGATGAAAAGCTAGCTGATGAGGTTTTTGTTCCTAACAACTAGTGAGATGCTAATCATTCTCTATTATGGGCAATGCTTCATCCTGTTTTTGACATTACTTTCATAGCTAAGTAGGTCGAAATTAATTGGGAAACCTACATTCATTGGCAACATTTATGTTACAGATAATTTCCTGTGAAATTAAATCTCTCATTGTGCATCCCATAGTTCTTTAATTTCTCCTATATTTTTCCTTCAGACAATAAGTTACATGGCAGAACGTGTTGTTGGACAGGGCTCATTTGGAATTGTATTTCAGGTGATACTTTTATTCTAATGATCACCTTTAACATTAGAGATTGATTTTCTGTTCTTTTGTTCTAAAACTATAATTTTCTAGTTATAACTTTTATATCCTGTCTGTCCTATACAGGCCAAGTGTCTAGAAACTGGAGAAACTGTTGCAATCAAAAAGGTTTTGCAGGATAAGAGATACAAGAACCGTGAGTTACAGACCATGCGCCTTCTCGATCACCCAAATGTTGTCTCACTCAAACACTGTTTTTTTTCAACAACTGACAAGGATGAGCTCTATCTCAATTTGGTGCTTGAGTATGTACCTGAGACTGTCTATCGTGTGGCAAAGCACTACAGTAGGGCAAACCAACGAATGCCTCTGATTTATGTCAAGCTTTATACATATCAGGTTAATTTATGTTAATTTATTCTCTCTCTTTTATAAGCGTAGGCTGGGCCATATTTATTTATTAACTCAACTTACGACAGTTGCAAGTTTGAAAGGAAGATTTGAGAAATTGGAAATTAAAAACATGAGATCAGTAGAATGTTCAATGTTAACTGACTTACTGTAAATGTTATGTATGCAAGCCTAGAAAGAAACTGTATGCTAAGTACTTGGATCAATTTTTTAGACAATCTGTGAGGTGATTTTATTTACAATTATCATTTTTTTTCTACCCTTATAGCTGAAGTTCCATATTATCAAGATGTATTTTTGTCCTCTTCTGTTCATCTCGGATACTACGGTTTTGTTGAGCAATATTACTTTTATCTTTTAGTTGCTATATTATGTAATTAGTTTTGAATATTGCAGATTTGCAGAGCTTTAGCATATATCCATGGGGGTATAGGCGTTTGCCACAGGGACATCAAGCCACAGAATCTTCTGGTTTATATCCAAATCTTAGCTTTCATTCACTTTTATGATTGGATGCTATTTGCTAAGAAAATCTGTTGTTGCAGGTTAATCCCCACACACATCAGGTCAAGCTCTGTGATTTTGGAAGTGCAAAAGTTCTGGTATGTCTTTTTGACCATGTAATGTCAATTTTTTTAATTCGCTTCGTCCATGAATTTGACAGAAGGATAGTGATTTTTTTCTTTACTTCTGATTTTTCTCTTTTAAATGAAAATTGAGCTTTCGATCATGAAATAAGAAAATGTTAGTGAACACTGGCTATGATTACATGATTATTTTGGTTTGAGGTTGCTTCCTCTTCATAATCATGATAAATGTGTAGCATTGGATGTAATATTCAGTTGCATGAGTGGTCAAATCTGAAGTCTATTTTCTTTTCTTCAACCCTGCGCTCTTTGCAATGCTTAAATACTTTTGCTTCATTATGCAAGTTTTTTCCACTATAATTGAGAGAAATAATGCTTGTAGTAATTCTCCATCTTGTAACAGGTTAAAGGTGAGCCAAACATATCATATATTTGTTCTCGTTATTATCGAGCACCTGAACTCATATTTGGGGCAACTGAGTACACTACTGCAATCGACATATGGTCTGTTGGTTGTGTCCTTGCTGAATTGCTTCTTGGACAGGTATCAATACAAGCTCAAATATTTTATTTCCTTCTGTGATATGGAAAGCAAGTGAACTAAAACTGCCGTTTCTTTTGGTAGCCACTCTTTCCAGGCGAGAGTGGAGTTGATCAGCTTGTTGAGATTATTAAGGTGGATCTTCCGAGGCCTTGTTTGAATTGGACAAAATATCTGTCTCCAAGTTTCAAAATTAAATTTTAGGCTTCTTGAGATTGAATCTCATTAATGGCCGGTGGTTTTAGGTACTTGGCACACCAACTCGTGAGGAAATCAAGTGCATGAATCCAAACTATACAGAATTCAAATTTCCACAAATCAAGGCTCATCCGTGGCACAAGGTGAGTTTACTAGTTTCTCTGCCGAAATTTTCTTTATATTATGTTTATATGTTTATGACAATATTCTCTTGGTTGGTTCAACTTTGCACAGGTATTCCACAAACGCATGCCCCCCGAAGCAGTAGATCTTGTCTCAAGACTCCTCCAGTATTCACCAAATCTAAGATGCACTGCTGTAAGTATTTCCTATGCGATCCATGATCCATGTAATGTTACTGTGCCAATGAATGAACGGATTGCTCAATTCTTTCAACATTTTTATCAATCCGACCTGAGGTTGAATTCATTCAACCATTTTTATTTGTATTTTGCAGTTAGAGGCCTGTATTCATCCATTTTTTGATGAACTTCGAGATCCAAATGCTCGTCTCCCTAATGGCCGGCCCTTGCCTCCTTTGTTCAACTTTAAGCCACAAGGTTTGTCTTCCATGTCAATCTTTTTGTTATATATAAATGGTCAGAGACTGCATGTGAACTGAATAACAATGCCATTGCTTGCAGAACTGAAAGGAGCAACTACAGAGCTGTTGTCGAAACTGGTACCTGAACATGCTCGCAAGCAATGCCCCTTCCTCGGTTTCTAGATCATAACAAATATTATTGCTAATAGATATGGGTTAATCTTTTTGTTCAAACATTTGTCTTCCTCTGAAGGATTGGGAACAACCCACTTTGTTGTTTTAAAACTCTACGAAAAGGTGTTTTGCTGATCAAAGTTGAAGGCATGCTGCATTTCAGCCTTTGCCAGTAAGCACATATGACAATTTTTAAATTTAAAATTTAAGCTAAACTGCAAAGTAAATACCCACACAGCAAAAAGACATCAGAGATTTATCCAGGGCAAACTTTTAACCTTTGTCAAAGAAGTTTTTAAACCATCCAAATGAATTCAAGCCCATCCAAAAGCATTTTGTTGATACCAAAACTGAGAAGAAAATACTTGTATTTAAAACTCAGACCAACAAAAATAAAAACAAATAAAAAAAATTAAAAAAAAATTGAGTTCCATGGTTCCCCATTTGTAGTTAAAAATCAGCTATTTCTGGTGATTTGCTCTGCTTCTAAAAATGACAACAGGACAGTCTGCAAAGCTTGAGCAATACTAACTCAGACACTGTCAGCAAGGGTAGCCCGGGTGGTAAAGATGTGGCTTTCAGATGGATCCTTATTGAGCTGCAAATTCTGAGTTTAAGTTATAGTTCTGTTATATTAAAATCAAATCTTGATTTAAATAGTCATTAGTTATGTGGTAGGTTGCCAATTCAGGACTTCCTCCTCCCAGTGTGGTCATTGAAAGTAAAACTGGCAACCCACACAAATTGAACTCTTTATGAACACCTTAAAACCTTCAATTTGTATTGATAAAAGCTTATCCTCATATGACACAGACTAAATTTTGATTAAAAGAAAATCAACTTAATAAACACTGAATTAATTTTTATGTAACAAAAGAGTTGTGTCACATCAATTTATATCCCAAATTTTGCATTACTTCTACTTCATACATAACATATGGTGGAAAATACCTTTTACAGAATTTTGGACAAGACCTTTCAATTCAATTAAACAATCACACCATATAATATAAATAGATACCTTCCAAAGAGTTTCAAACAAGAGCTCTAAAAATCGCTTGGATTAATATGATCTAACTCTCAGTATGAAAAATAATCAAGTGTTTTGTGGAAGCCAACTAATATAGAACTCAGGTTGGGAGGACAACGAAAAAGACAAAACATATGACATAATCACGTGAATTCACATAAATATTAAAATCTTGTCTTATATTAAAATAATATGATTAATGTGATCGTATGATCTAATTTTTTTAATTAAAAATAATATATCTATACCGATAATTGTATAAATTTTTTTATTTTAAAAAATAATATCATATTTAAATACAAATGCCCTGATATTATAATTTATATGGTGTATTAATTAATAAGATAATTTTTGTATCTGTTTTATTTAATTATATATATAACTTTCTGTTTATATAGTTTTATATGATTAATTAATTATTAATATCAAATATCAATTAAAAATAATATTATAATACTTTTAGTCTATTAAAATCTTTTAATAACCTCAGTCCCTGATAGCACGTGGTAGTGAAATTAACAAGGCTTTTGGTAACTACTCTACTAGAGACCAAAATAGAATTAAAAAGATTTTATAGGACGAAAAGGTGATTAAGCTAAATCTTAGGAATTAACTGTTCATTTCCCTACGGCAGATTGATAAAATAATGTGGTTAATTGAAATAAAATATAATAAATATTTAAATGTTTATTATATTTGATTAATAATAATAATAATAAATATTTTATTTTAATAGTTTTAACAAAATTGTTAGTTCTAAATTAGTATTATATTCATTCAAAGCCATTAGTTTCACTAATTTATAAAATTATATTTATACCCTTAATCTATTATTATGCTATTTAAAATATAATTATCATTTTAAAAATTATTAGGGGCTTATTGAAATTTCAAAAATTTTAATACATCTTCAAATTTTTTTCAAATTACAAAAACTATTAAAAACTTTCTAACACCTCTAAAATTTTTAAAATTTATAATTTACTCCTAAATATATGATTATATAACATTTATATCTTTAATTTAATTTGTTTTATTTTTTAGGTGTATTTATCATTTTTAAACTATTAAGTGTATATTAAAATTTTTAAAAACACTCCTAGATTTTTTCAATTTTCAAAAATCTCTCGAAAATTTTAACACCCTTCTTTTTTTTTTTTTAATTTGTAATTTATCTATAAACATATGATTATATAAAATTTACACCTCTAGTTTAATTTATTTTATTTTTTAAGGGTGTAATTATCTTTTTTTTAATCTATTGGGAGAATACACAAATTTTAAAATTTTTAAAAACACCTCTAAACTTTTAATATATACAAAACATCCCTTAAAATTTCATTTACACCTACAAAGTTTTTAAAGGCATATTAAAACTAAGGGCAATTTTATTCAAAAATAATCATAATATGGATAAAATTGTATCAGAAGTAAGATTATTTTGATAATATTTTAATACTTAAAATGGATGTGATAATCAATTTAGCTTGTATGTTACTTGATATTTTATCTTTGGTAATAAAAAATTACTAGAATCTTTTATTATTTATTGACCAAATAATATAACGTAAGTAATAAAAAATAAATTACGAAGGTAATCAAATATTACATGCAATTGAACCCTTCGAAGGGTTATACAAATATATCGAAGAAATAACGATAAAATTATTTTGATCGCTAAGTTTCTAACACTTTAAAATTCAATTCTTCATCTCTATTCTATTTGATTAATCATTTTATCAATCAAAAATCATGAATGAATCAAGGTTTTCAAATAACTACATTTGAAATTTATTTTATGAATTATTATCTAAAAAATTAATTAAAATTTCAAATTAATTTTAATAAATTATAACCTAAAAAATTAAAATTTTATGTTAATTTCATGGAATTATTCCTTTTAAAAAATAATTTAATTTCAAAATTGATTTTTATTAAATTATTATCCAAAAATAATTGAATTTCTAAATTGATTCTATGAAATTATTACTTAAAAATAATTAAATTTCTAAAATGATTTCATGAGATTATTACCTAAAAAATAATTGAATATCCAGATTAATTTCATAAAATTATTACCTAAAAAGAATTAAAACTTCTAAATTGATTTTATTAAATGAATATATAAATTTATTTCTTAATAATATGGTTCCTAATGTCTAAATTAATATATTTTTTATTTTATACGTTAAAAATATTTGAAAAATATATTAAATTTAAATTATAAAACGAGAATTAAGACGCTTGTAAATATTTATTGATTTCTTATATCCAAAAATAAATCGAAATTTTCAGTAATTAAAATTCAAAGTATCCATGAAAAATATTAAAAATTAAAAAATATCAATTAAGCCTTGGGCATTGACATCTAACAACATATCATAAAACCCGTTATCACACACTTAACGTAAAGAGAAAATTGCATTTCAAATCCAATGTTCGATCTAAAAGCTCTTTTCCACGTCTAATTAATAGGGATAACATTTTCTCACCAAAAAATTATTTGAAAAAAATTAACGTTGGAAGAATAAAATAGTAATATTATCATTCATTATTTTTGAATAAAACAAAAAATAATTTATTTATATATCATATTCAAACATTTTAAACATAATAATTTAGCTCTTAAAAAAGGCTTTAAAATTCATAAATTAATCCTTGAAATCTTTTATAAATCCTAGACAAAGTGTTGTTTCTTTGGAAATTAATTACCATATTCACTTTATATATTTTGAAAGAACTATAATAGTCTTAATAATTTATAATATGATATTTACATCACTAATTTATTACATTTTATTTAGTTTATTGAAATGTAATTATTATTTTTTAAGCAATTAAAGAGCATAATAAACTTTTAAAAAATTTTAAAATGCCCTATTTTTTTAATTTTCAAAAAACCCCTAAAAGCTTTTAGGACATATTCGTAGGTATTACAGATAACCACATACATTAAAACAAAAAAAAAGGCCCTAATAGAAAAAAAGGAATAAGAGGGTGAGAGTAAAAGAAAAAGAAAATTAAAGACCTTTTAATAAGTTATATATTTAAATGGTTTATTTTTAATTTTTATTAATTTGAAATTATATGAAAATTTTGAAAAACAAAATAGTAGAGATAAAATATTAATTTCTCTTCATATGATTCTACAATATTATTTTTATAAATAAATATTTTTTACTCTTGCTTAAAATAAGATTCAATACCATTTAAGATTCACTAAAGCATATAATTCTAAATTATTTTAAACTTTATTAAAGGTAAGACATGAAAAATTAAAAATCTTTTCAAAATATATATAATTTCAAGATATTCATTTTCTATGGAGTTTTAAAAAAGATCTATTGTACTAAAAAAGATGACTTTATCTGTCAAAAGTTTGATGAAATGACAAAATTTTTGTTCTTTAAAGTTTGATTAAATAACATTTTAACCTTACATTTATTAAATATGCTTTTTTACCCTGAATTTATATTAATTTCAATTAAAATAATTAAAAAAAGTTTAAAATTAACCATCATCAATGATATTTATTGCCAACAATATTGAGAATTATATTGATTGACACAGTTCCTAACAATATCATATTGATTTAGTATAATTTTAATAAAACATTGCACTAGTAGTGTAAATCGTAATAACTCGTTACAATTCTATATTGAAATCTCACTAACTTAATACGATTTTGATTAAAATGATACCAATTAATGTGTTTTTCAACTGAAATTGTATCGATATGGTGTAATCTGAATTCAAATCGTATCAATCAGTGAAAATTACATCGATCAATGTGATTTTAATTGAAAAATACATTGATTGATGTGATTCTTGATTTCGTCAATGATAAATTGTAATGACCCAAGGGGTAGAATTGTCATTTTTGAGAGTTTTGAGGGGTAGAAGAGTCATTGTAGAAGTCCTTTGGGGCTTAATTAGAGTTTCTGCGCTTGTGGGGGTGGAAATGGCTATTTTCCACTACACACGACCGTGTGCCCAGTACACACGACCGTGTGTCTTGCCCAGCCAGCTTTATTAGTTATTTTCTTCTAGTGCGCGCAGATTTTCAGTTTCCCAGCTCCCAACTTATTTTCTCTTCTTCTTCCTTCAGCTCCAGTGAACCCTAGAGTTCCAGAAAGAGATCCCCCAACAGCTCAGCTTCAGATTAAAGATCCAGAGTCTTCCAGGGAGAGAGATAGAGCTTCCATGGCGCGAGGTAAGTGTTTTCCTTGCCTCCTTCGCTGAGTTCAGAGCCTGTTTGGCTATTTCCAGCTTATGAGAATGTTATGTGTGCTTGTTTGAGATGTTTTCCAGCATGCTTGAGCTTGACATGATGCATGTTTGGTTGATTGAGTGGTTTCCATGATTTATGTGCATATATATACTGTTTCAGATGATATATGCTTCCAGTATGATGATTGGCGTGTTTGAGTTAATGATATGATGATTATTTGCGTGCTAGTAGCAGTATTTAGCTTGTATGTGTGTTGGTTTGGAGTGTGGAGGTGCTGGTGTGGGAATTTCTGGATTTCCAGACGCCATCTGCAGTTTCTGGGTCGAGCACACGACCGTGCATCCCTGAGGCACGCCCGTGCGTCCTCTTTTTCTGCATGGGACACGGCCGTGCATGCTGCCCGTGTGCGTCTGAAAACCCAGACACACGCCCGTGTGCCCGAGTACACACGCCCGTGTGCTTTCTCCCCCAATTCCACACGCCCGTGTTCGTTGAACACGGGAAGAAGAAGAAGGCAGACACACGCCCGTGTGCCCGAACACACACGCCCGTGTGCCCTGCCCAGTTTTGCTTGAAATATTCCAGAAGCACGCACGCCCAGGGACACGGCCAGCACACGGTCCCGTGTGTTGTGCCGCACGCCCTATGCACGCCAGAACACACGCCCGTGCACCTTCAGAAATTCAGAAATAAGAGATTAAAAGCTATTTAAGCCACTCTAAGCCAGTTTTAAGCACACAGAACTCAGTAATCAGCTAAGAAATCAGCATTTCATGCATGATTATCAGCATTAGCACGACATGCCACATCAGATATTTTCAGACTGGATCCAAGGATCCAACAGCATGATTTTCAGATATACATATATGATTTTTCATATATCAGATAGGGGTGAATACGAGGGGGCGCCTGTGAGTTCGCACACCCGCTAGAGAGGGAAACCAGCGTCCGCCAGAGAGGACATGGTCACTGACCAAGCTCAATAGAGAGTGCTGGTTGTGCATCAGTAGATTCATTAGGATTTGAACTCACACGGCCAGGGTGTCGAATCCCTGTATTCATCAGTCTGGCCAGCATAGCAGATATTTTCAGATATTTCAGAGATTTTCAGTACTTTCTGATACAGATTTCAGATATACTATACGTATATATTCAGGATCTTCGGATCACAGTTTTATTATCAGAAAGAGTTTTCAGAAAAGATAGTTTTTTCAGAAAAACAAGCCTGAGGGCAAGTTTTACAGCTTTTCAGTTTACATGACATCAGCATATACATTTCATTGTCATGTACAGCATCTCCTGAGAACAGATGAGAAACAGAACAGTATCAGAACAGAAAAATAACAGAAATCAGAATAAGAAAACTGTCTAGTAGAATCTTCTACGTGACGAGTCACGTAGTCGATTAGTTGTTTGACCTGCGAGTGTAGTGTTTGGAAACGCTTGCTGAGTGACTTTGTCACTCACTCCTTTCCCTGTTTCCTTTTGCAGATCAGTAGTTCGAGGCTGAGCTGGATGCGAGACCGCTGCGAGATTTTGGGGATGTGGCTCGGCAGCAGCAGATAGCATGTTGGCTCGCATGCTTTAGTTTCTCATGTATATATATATATGTGTGTATTATACTCTAGTACACTGTATGCCAGTTTATTTTCTATACATGAGCAGTCTGGGGCTTTCAGGCTTCAGTATATTTCAGTATTTTACTTATGTTAACAGTTTCTTTTATAAAGAAATTTGTTATACCAGTTTCAACAGCAGGTTTTTCTGTAGAGATTCCCGTCTCAGGTATATTTTATTAGTATATGAACAGTTTTTCCGCAGCGCACAGTAACCTGGGGCGGGGGTCGCTACATAAATGTTGTCGCTGATAGTTAAATTTTAAATTTATTTAAGGTGAAATAAAAATAAAGAGAAAAAAAAAATATTTAGGGCATGTTTGGTTTGGTTAGGTTAATATTTGACTACTAAAAATGAAAAAATAACCGTGAAATAGATTATCTGAAAGATTACCAGACAAAGATTAACGCTGTCCTTAGTAAAATTAGTACGTATAAATAAAATAATACTAACATGTTATTTTACTTAAATATCCTTAATAAATTATTAATTATAAATTGGTATTGTATTTAGTTAATGTTAATAACCTCAATAATTTGTAAAATAATATTTTCATCTTTATTTATTGTATTTTTAAAGATATAATTATCATTTTGAAAAATATAAGAATATATTAAAAATTTTAAAATATTCTCAATCTTTTTTCTTAAATTTCAAAATGTCCTTAAAATTTCATTATCACCTTTAAATTTTTTAAAATTCACAAGTTACCTTTAAATAAATAATTATATCAAATTTATACCTCTAATTTGTTTTATTTTTTGAGTATAATTATCATATTTTAAACTATTATAGATAAACCAAAATTTTAAAAATACCAAAATTTCTTTCAAAAAACCCCTTTAAAACTTTTTAGCACTTTTAAAATTTATAATTTACCTTCAAACATATGATTATATGTATTTATATTCATAATTTGTTTTTTGGTTTAATTGTTATTTTTTAAATTATTAAGAGGATATTGAAAACAAGGATAATTTTGTCCAAAATTTTAATAAATAAGAATAAAATTATAACAAAATTGATATTAACTTAATAATATTATAATATTTAAGATATATACGTTAATCATATTAACTTTTATATTATTAAATAAATAATATTAATAAAAAAATAAATTATCAAAATAATCAACTGAATATAACCTTAAAGTTATTTATGCTATCACAAGTGAATGCGGTAAAATACCATGATTATTTTTTTTCTGTTCTTTTTCAACCAAAAGTGGAGACTAGGATTCCTTAAACCTTTGGGTCATTTGGCCAATACACAACACTTTCTCCAAAAAAAGGCCAAAGGAATAGTTTGAGACGGGACAAAGTCCTACCCGCTTAAGTTTAAAAGCCCAGTTTTCACCCATAATCTAATTTTTTATAATTTTTCTATTGAAATGACTAAATTATCATTTTAAAAATAAAAAATTTATAATAAAAATATAAAATAATTTTTAAATATAAATATTTTAAAAAAATATTAAAAAAAATATTTAAAAAATTTTAAAAATATATTTAAAAAATTTTTTAATTTAAAAAATTGTACCAACCACCGCCGCCCAAAATAGAACTAGGTGGTCATTTTCGACCACCTGGCTCCAGCTGGCCTCCCCGTTCGGTGGAGGCGGCCAAATCGGTCGCCTCTAATTTTGGAGGGGCCGCCTCCGACAACATTAGGAGCCGAAAACGGCCGTAAAGAGCCGACCCTGGCCCCATTGGCTGTTTTCGGTCTTTATTATGAGGCGGTCGATCTGGTCGCCTTCATCGAACTAAGAGCCCAGATCTGGCCTTCCCTAGAACCAGGTGGTCGAAAATGGCCACCTGGTTCTATTATAGGCGGCCACCGCCACCAGTGCCGGCGGCGATGGCTGCTGGAATTTTTAAATTTTAAAAATATTTTTTAATATTTTTAATATTTTATATTTATATAAAATTTATTTTCTTAATTTATAAAATTTTAATATAAAAAGACAAAAATACTTATAATTATTACTGTACATTTAATATTTTTAATATTAGAATTAAGTTAGGGTGGTAAATTGAGTTTTTAAACTTAAAGCGGCTGAGACTTTGTCTTCGTCTCAAACTATGGGTGGGAAATAGTCCTTTGGCCCAAAAAAAGTAGGAGCACGCCGCGTGACTGCGCGACTTACCATGGTAAAAAATCTCCATCCACCGCCAAGACTTAATCATCTTTTTATGTTTTTTAAATTAATTTACGGTATAAATATGTGTTTCCATCCTCGCCTCCGTGTTTTCTTTCTTTTCATTTGTCTTTCGCTCTCTACCGGGCTTTACCCCCGGTTTTATAGAGAGAGAAACGAAAGAGAGATTCTAAAATCCACTAACTTTTCGTCTTCTTGTAATATACCGAGCATTTCTCGGTTCTTGCTATCTCCGCTTGTTCCTGGGCACGCGCCATCAGGTGCGATCTAAAATATGTCCAATTTTTCTCAGATCTGAATTTTATTATATTGCTTGTTTGAACTAAGTGAACTCTAGGGTTTTTGTGCGTACGAACTCGTTGCTTTGGTTTACAGGTGTAGAAAAATGTGTTAAATTGTATTGCCGGTCAAAATTTGTGGTTCTTTTTGCGAAGTTTAACGCTGGTGTTTTTGTTGTGCTGAAGTATTACTGTTTCGGAACGAGAACATTAGTGTGGCAGGGGATTCGTTTCTTAGGAAGCTGAACTGATTTTTATCCCATCTGAATGTTAATTTGTTTTAGATGATTCTATTTTTGCTTTTATATTGTTGTTGATATTAGCGGAACCAGTTTCTCTTACATTGATGGTTGTTTAAGGGTTCAAATTGAGTTTGGTTGTTACTTTAATGTTACGTTTTGTTTGCTGCAGAGTTGTGAAAAGAATGCCAATATAATTGCAGTTGAGTTTTATGAATATTGGAATATTTATGAATTAAACTTTTTTCTGAAGTGAGTTTGATTTACTCAATTGTTTTGTTTGGTTGAAGTCAGTTTCTCAATTTCCCTTACTTTTTGTAGAAGTCAAGTGCGTGTGATTAGTGGCACCGTGATTTTTTCTTTTGGTTTTTCTGACTTCTATGTAGAGATTTTGAAGAAGCAGTTTTCTCCGGAAGTTAAAGATAAATTTTATTTGTAGTCTGATATGTATCATGGTAGTGGTCAAAATCATGGGTGCTTAATTTGCTTTTTAATCTTGTAAATGTGTGGTTTGTAGGATTTTTCTTTTGCTGATTCCCTAGCAATGGCTGCTACTGCAACTGCCTCTAGTGTCAGATATGCACCGGAGGACCCCAGCCTCCCCAAACCATGGAAAGGCCTAGTTGATGGTAGAACTGGGTATCTTTACTTTTGGAACCCAGAGACAAATGTAACCCAGTATGAGAGGCCTATGGACATGGCTCCTCCATCGAGGCCTTCCTCAGTGCCCAAGAGCTCTTCTGTTCTAGTTAAACAATCTTCTGAACGACAGCATCATGATTGTAGTCCTGAAAAGGAAGATGATAGGTTTGGTCAAGGGACCAATGGTGGATTGAAGCTTGATGTTGGCTCAAGGGGCAATCAGGTATATGTTGTATTTGTCTCTAAATTTATTGTTCAACATTCAGTGTATGTTGTTGTGATATTCCTTATCTTCATAAACCTTATTATTTGTGACCGCTATAACAAGTTAGATAAGTCTTCCCATTTTGTTGAGCTTTTATTGTATATTTTAATAATGTACAAAAACATTGTAAATTATTTTTGATACAATAGTTGCCAATTGGGCTTAGTTTTCTTACCTTATTAATAGAATTTAGTTATGTCTTTTCTCTCTTTCACGTTCATAAGTATGGATAGGCTGTGTTCTCACATGTGGAATTATTTTTCAGTATGTTTAGCCAATTTAATTTTACAAAAGGTATGGATAGCTAATTTCATAAAAAGGATGGATTCATAAAATTGACTAGTTTGTGCATTTTTATTTCAGAAACTTAGTCACATGATTCCATTCTTGTTGGCGAGACAAAACTTCTGTCATTTCATGTGTTATATGAAAATTTTAATGCTATTAGTTCATTATTTTTTGAAAGAGCTCAAGAGGAGCACCTGTTCAATCACATAATATCCCAAATGGAACTGCAAGTGTGGGACATGGAGGATCGTCTATCAGAGGTTATGGGTTGTCAAATGCAGCAGTCAGTTTGTCTCCTGATGCTTATCGCCGGCGACATGAAATAACTGTGACTGTGAGTATCTTGGAACTTGTTTCATGGTTTTTATCTGAATTTTATATGTAGTGATGCTCATTACACATTCCATCAAATTGGATTTATTTGCTGCTTTTTGCATCTCTTTTTCCTGCTTCAATGTTAAATTGATATGTTGTGTACTCTGTCTTCTTTTTCTTTTCTAATACACCTGTTTTCCAAAATAAATGTGCATCATCATTTGAGATGGTGAGTATTGGAGTGGCATATGTGTTTTTCTAATAGTTTCACTTCTATTGATGAATTACTTATTCTAGTCAGGAATATTTGTTTTCTTCATCTATTGCATGATGTCTTCGTTTCCTTGCACCTTGATGATGACTTTTTTCCTTTTTAACTCGTATCAGGGTGATGATGTGCCCCCACCTTTTATGTCATTTGAAGCCACTGGTTTCCCTTCCGAGATTCTCAGAGAGGTATAAAATTTTGCTAATCTTCTGTTCTTTTTGTCCCTAATCAATACTGGTGGCCTGGATTTCCTGTAAGTCAGCTAAACCGTGTAAACTGAGTGTTTCTTGTGCTCAATTTTATAATTGCTGGAGGTCCAATCTTGAGTTTCAGATTCATGTTAATTCTTTTGCCATGTGTACTTTTTGTCGCAGGTGCGATATTTGCTCCTGGGGGAGCTAATGTCGTACACTGTGCTGCCCTTTCGTGGGGGCCTTGCATATAATATGAAGCGCCTTTTACGGTGGACCATTTATGGGGACGGCTTTCCAAATCACCCAAGTTCATGGCCAGGACTGCTGTTGGTGATGATTCAGTCTGCCACTTGGTCCTAACGGAAGAAGAGGTCTCCTCCTGCTCCAGCTTGCATCGGCAAGCATTGGCCATCTGCTAATGGAGGATGATGCTTCTTCTGGCATTAATCAATCCACTATAAGTCAAAAAAGAAAGCAAAACAATACTTGAGGCCAGTACCTCTGCTTATGGGGGTTACGGGATTTGTTCTTTTTCCAGGTACACAATGCTGGATTCACTGCACCAACTCCAATTCAGGCACAATCATGGCCTATTGCTTTGCAAAATAGGGACATAGTTGCCATTGCAAAAACAGGATCCGGGAAAACATTGGGTTATCTAGTTCCAGGCTTTATTCATCTGAAGCGCCACCATAATAATCCTCAGTTGGGCCCTACTGTTTTGGTATTGTCACCAACAAGGGAGTTGGCTACTCAGATACAAGATGAAGCTGTGAAGTTTGGGAAGTCATCGAGAATTTCTTGCACAGTAAGTTTCCTTTAGTATGATTACTCATTTATTATATGTAGATGTTTTCCTATGGCATGTATTCATGAATTCAAGAATGTGAAATTTTATAGTTTATTTTGGTTATATCAGATGGTGCTTTTGTATTGCCCTGCTGATGAATGTGCATAGTTGTACTCAGGGAGTCCTAACCATACAATTATATGGGATTTCTGAATTTGTCTGGTCTACGAGTTTGATATATTAACTTATATTTCCTGGGGAAAAATATTATTGTATGGTCTGTTACTTGATCTACATGTGATTGGCTATTGGACAGCCTTTCTAGTGATGAGATATTAGCTGCCTTAAGGCTTCCCATGATATAAAGTCACACATTTTATAATGTTAAAGTGTTTGTCTGTTAAATATGTGTGGAAGGGTTTGGGTGGGTTGTCAGCTAAAAAGGTGTAGACAGAGGAATAGTTACATTGATTGTGTCTCCTGCCTAACTAAATGATATTCTTGAGATGCATGTTACTGGAATGGTGTTTAATTTACTTGAAACGTATCCAGTTGTGACTTAATGTGTTCATTTTCTGTTATGAAATCCTTTTTTCATGCATAATATGAGATTCCTTATGTTTTCCTCACTGCTTTATTGTAGCAATTTAGTACTTTGCAGTTAAATATAAATGTATTTATATATCTTGCTTATTTTAGTTATCATATGGTTTTGTTTAAGTGTTTGTATGGAGGAGCACCCAAGGGTCCTCAGTTGAAGGATTTAGATGGAGGAGTAGATATTGTGGTTGCCACTCCTGGTCGCTTGAATGATATTCTTGAGATGCGGAGAATCAGCCTCAATCAAGTTTCTTACCTTGTGCTTGATGAGGCTGATCGCATGTTAGACATGGGCTTTGAACCTCAGATAAGAAAGATTGTGAAGGAAGTGCCTGTCCGTCGCCAAACCCTGATGTATACTGCAACATGGCCGAAGGAAGTTCGGAAAATTGCAGCGGACCTATTGGTGAATCCTGTTCAGGTCAATATTGGCAATGTTGATGAGCTTGCAGCAAACAAGGCCATCACTCAGGTTTTAACTTTTAACCATTCTAGAACTTGATTCAACCCAGCATAGAAGGATATTCATACTACGTGTTTGAAAATCTTTCTTTGTCTCATTTATATATAAATTTTCAGTTCATTGTCTTTGGATGTGAATCATATTTCTGAGTTTCCTTGGTAGTGAATGTTATAATGGTTTGTTATTATTTATATATATATTTTAAATTTTGTAGTGTGTAGAAGTATTGGCACCCATGGAAAAACATAGAAGATTGGAGCACATTCTGCGTTCTCAAGAACCAGGATCGAAGATAATTATATTTTGTTCAACTAAAAAGATGTGTGATCAGCTTGCCCGAAATCTTACACGCCAATTTGGAGCTGCTGCTATTCATGGAGACAAATCTCAGGGTGAGAGAGATTATGTGTTGAATCAGTTTCGTACTGGGAGGTCTCCGGTGCTTGTAGCCACTGATGTTGCGGCTCGAGGATTGGACATTAAAGACATCAGGTTTGTGGCTATTCCATTCTCTGTCTTTTTATATCACTTGTATGTGTTTGGTTTAGATGTTGCTGGTCACACCATTGTGTTGCCAAATTGCTGCCATATTGAGAACCTGGGTCTACCTTTAGCGTGGGTGATTTTTTTTTTTCTAATATTTTTATTCTCTTGTATACCTTATTAATGAACCACCCAAAAATGAGAATGAATTTTACTGAGGCAGAATGTATAGGGTAATTATTACCAGTTCTTATGGGCTGATTAATTTTAAACACTTTGAAAGTGCTCTCTTCAAGTGCATCCCCAGGACATTTTTATGATGTAAACTCAATCTGAACTGCTTAAATGTTTAATTCTTTGAGTGTAGGTGCTGGTTTTAATGTATTTTTGTGTCATTTTCCAGTATCAATTGTTCTTGAATTGATATAAAATGGATGTGACAATATGTTTCACTTATTTATATTTGCAGGGTGGTTGTCAACTATGATTTCCCCACCGGAGTTGAGGATTATGTTCATAGAATTGGGAGGACTGGTAGGGCTGGTGCTACTGGACTGGCTTATACATTCTTTGGTGACCAGGATGCAAAGTATGCTTCAGATCTTATTAAACTTTTAGAAGGAGCAAACCAACGAGTACCTCCTGAACTTCGTGAATTGGCTTCACGGGGTTTTGGGATGGTCAGGCCTAGACGCTGGGGTACTGGTCCTGGTGGCCGTGATGGGGGTCGTGGTGGACGCGGTGATTCAGGTTACGCGGGAAGGGATGGTGGGAGGGGTAGTTGGAGTATTTCTGGTTCCTCTTCTAGAGGTGGAAGCCACGGAGATGATCATGAGTCACGTGACAGGTACATTGGTTAATTTTCTTGGTGAATATAAGGTGTAAGTTTTCTCTCAGATATGTCTGTTATATTCTGATTTATATGCCTTTTAAGTTTCTTTCTAGTGCTTTGGTTTTCTAGAAACGTCTAAGTCATCTCATTCTGAATCTGACATCTGGAATTTTACCGGGTCAAGGTATACTTAAAGCTAAGCGCCAAGAAATAAAGTCTTTTAGTGGATGTACTTTGATATTATTTTCCCCTTCCTATGCTCTCTTGAGTGCTGGATTTGAGTTGAGTTAGTTTGAGTTTGATTGCTAGTTCGATTCAATTGAGCTCCCTTTAGGTGAGTTTCAGCTTGAGCTTAAGCTTAGGGAGTATTGTAGGGTCGAGCTCAAGTTTGAGTTTTAGCTTGAGAGGTGTTCGGTTTCTTAGATTGTGAGTCTTGGGGAGCTCAATTCAGAATGAATAAAACGATATTATTTTGATCAATTACGCATCAAAACAATATTGCTTTGTCTATCTACAGTATTGAACCAAGCTCTTTGAGTCACCTTAAGTGGAGTTGGACTCAAGTTGGTCCAAGCCTGAGCTTGGCTCAGCCTGAATCCAGCCTTATCTCGAGTCTTGTTATGAGATAACGGAATCTGTCTTTTTTAATATGCTAAGCTTGTGACCATGTGTTAAGAAGATATGCCTTTGCTTCTTATTGATAGGGGCCGCTACTATGACTGGCGTGATAGGGGCCAAAGTCCTAGTCGAAGCCCTGAAAAAAGGTCTGGATGGGGTGATCGTAGTAAAAACTGGAATCGTGACCGCAGCCGCAGTCGGAGCCCACCGTCAACACGTGGACGCTCTCCACCACGCAGCTTTCACCAGGCAATGATGGAACGGGGTCGAACATCTCCACCATCTCAGCAACGTCAGCCCCCTTACCACACGGACAGACACAGAGAACACAAGAGTCCATTCCGTGAAAGATCACCAAGGGGTGCAAATGGTCAACCTTATTACGGGGAAGAAGATGAGGAAGGGATAATACACCCGGAATGAATTATGGAACTAGGTCATTTTCGAGAGTCAGGACAATGGGCAGCATGATTACTCAACCTATACCCGAAAGTTTTTTGTTGACGGTATCTCTAATGCTGCAATCTTTGCCTGTTTCAGTCGGTTTCAAACTGGAAATTGAGGCATTGTTGGGGTAACAAGGGCTATGAAGTTGCGTTTTGGTGAATGTGTCTCCCTTAAAAAGGGGTCAATCAGGTGGTGGCCTTCCAGGTATATGTAGTTTCTTAGCGTTTATGGTAAATGAAATATGGAAATGGACGTGTTATGCAGAATCCGAAGCATAACGAAGGTTTCTTTTTTGATGCATTGGACCTTGTAATTCTCTTGACTTGCTTTTATAGTATCACTCTAAACATACAAGACGAGTCTTATTCATTGTTGTATGTATGACGTGCCCAATGTAAAACTTCGTCATTTTTCTTGAAAATCAATGTTAAACCTGCAAATAACCCTGTTTCTTTACCCTAAAATTCAAGCCTTATGATTTTCTTACTTAGGGCTGGTTTTCACAGGAGATAGAATAGGTCAAGTTTGTTAAGTATTTAATCCATCTATCAATTCGAATATTCGGTTTTTTAATGCAATTTTACAAATAATAAGAATCCATATGGGATTTTGGCTTATTCAATTGACGGCGTTGTGGCACATGATGAACACAATGAGCAAAAGTTCAATGGGGATATGGTATTTGATTATATGATTAAGGTTGCCCGGCTTTATCCTGAAATCTGCCATGTATGGTTAAGTTTAATTAATTAATTAATAAATAAATGGAAAGCTCAGAATCCAGGGAGAAGCTGACCAACTAATTATTATCAATAACCAAATGGCGACTCCACTCGCCTCGTTTTCTCGACAAATGGGCTTCATGCACCACTCTATTTCCTCCCTCTTCCTCCTCCTCCTCCTCCTCCTCCTCCTCCACGCCTTCAACTACTCTGCTGGTTCTTTTTTATTTAGCATGAAATCAACGAGAGTTGATTTCTTTTTTGGGTAGACGCGGAGAGCCTGAATGCAACTGTAAAAATTTTCCTAATTTAACCAAAAAATTTACCAGAATTTATTTCGCAATTAAATTACTATTTCAATTACCAGCCAAATGGGAAATGCATTTATCATTCGGTTACAAATTAAATATGCTTTTTCACACCATGTTTTCTCTTCCAACCACTTTCCTAAATTTCAATTCCTCATTACAATATCGACAAATTTTATGGTGGAAAAACCAGGCTTTGTAATTACTCTTTTACCCTTGACTCCAAAATCCATAAGTTAATTTAAAACATACTTGTTACTCACTTACTTTACATGTGAATTGAGATATTTAAACAAATTATTTTTTAAAATAATTTTACGCATTAATTTGAGTGGCTGAAAAATTGACCAAATTTTGACCAGTACTTTGACTGTGATTTGTAATTAATTAAGAAATCAACATCTAATCAAGAATTAATACAGCATAATGGAACTTTTAAATTTGTCCACTTACTCATGAATTATACATAATGACTGTAATTTATAACCCTCAGATTCGAGTTCGAACGGTTCTGATTTACCCAATATTTTATGAAGCCAAACTCCAAAGCACAAAATCACGAGCAAAGCGTTTGAGACGTAACAAAGACGGCTCACTTTAGCCACGTGTCGAAAATCCGGTATAGCATTTCATAAAATACCAAGGGTTTATAACGACCTAATGATTACCCGTTTGGCAAATACAAAATCCGGGAATTTTAGAAGTCACATTCAACTAGAAATATTAACCACTGGTTTGACAAGTCAACAGGGGCCACATATCTGCCACGTATACACTTGCCTAGATAATTTTTTAGTAATAAAAAGCCCACAGAATTAACCCTCTGGTTGAACTGTCTCTATAATTTCATTTCTCTCTTTCTCTCTCTCTCTCTCTCTCTCTCTTTAGTTTCTCTACTTCTGCATGGAGTTCGATTTAAGTTTTAGAGAGGATTACGTTTTTCTCTCCAGCCTTCTTGCTGATAATCCCTTCTGTAATCCTGAGTTTGGAAATGGGTTTTCTTCTCTTCTTGATAACTCATCGTCCTCGTCTTCAAACAAGGGTTTGTTTAACAACTCCCATAACCAGCTTGAGTTTGATAACGACTCCTTGATGAACCCTCAAAGTTTTAACCGATTTACCATCGAAAGTTCACCGAAAAATCCTTTCTTCGGGGTTTCGAATCCGAGCTTCGATCCCTTGGGGGCTTATACAAATGTTTTTTCAGCTGATCATGTTGACTACACTCCTTTGACACAAAAGGCTGCAAATGGGGTGTTGCATGGCTCAGAAAATAAGCCTTTTTGGGCTGAGTCTGTGCCGGAAAGTCAGATTCATCAACCTATCAAATTTAAAGAGTTTGAATCAGCCGCTGCTTGGCTTCCAGATGAGGTCTCGTGCATAACTGGTGACCAAAATGCTACGTATCATCAGAAAGTTGATCAGAAAAGGTACAAAAGGATACAACCCAGCAGATGTGGCAAACCTCCGAAGAAGCAAAACCTAATCAAAGGCCAATGGACTGCTCAAGAGGACAAGTAATATAACTTGATTCTTTTTCATTTTGGTTTCGCGTTTATCTTTTCGGTAAATTCAGAAATATTATCGATCTTATCCTGCGTGGTTTTCCTCTCTAGGGTTTCGTGTTTGGTGACGTTTATGTAAGTTAATATCTACTGATGATGTAGATCTCCACTTTCAGGATGCTGGTGCGGCTCATAGACCAATATGGTACAAGGAAATGGTCTCAAATTGCTAAGATGCTGAATGGGAGAGTGGGCAAGCAGTGTAGAGAGAGGTGGTACAACCATTTGAGGCCTGACATCAAGGTTTTTCCTTACTAATTTACTTCCATTAAATAAAATAATAACAACATCATTCTGACCTCTTTGTGAAATTCACAACACAATATTGTAAGATTATACCATGTAACAAAGCCATAAATATTTTACTTAATTGAACAAAACTTTGATCCTTTTCATTTTTGTTTGTAAAAAAATATTGATTATTAATGCTATGATTAACGAGCTTGACTAATGGTCGAATTTTGTTAACCAATTAAGAATTTCCAATTTGTCTTCCTATAGCAAGAAGGGTGCGCCATTTAAGCGTATAAGTTTATTTTATGAAGAATACTGAACACCGTTTGATAAGCATAATTTTATGGAATATTGTATCAAAAGATAACGAAATTATATACATACATACATACATACATACATGCACACACACATATATATATATATATATATATATATATAGAGAGAGAGAGAGAGAGAGAGAGAGAGAGAGAGAGTTCCAACTTCTTCCTTCTACGATATTAAACATTTTGTATTTGTTGTATTAATTTGCAGAAAGATGCCTGGACCGAGGATGAAGACATCATACTCATTGAAGCACACAAGCAATTAGGGAACAGGTGGGCGGAGATCGCCCGCAGGTTGCCTGGTCGAACTGAGAATACAATAAAGAATCACTGGAATGCTACCAAAAGAAGGCAGCAATCGAAGAGAAAGAGAAAGGCATCCACTCCTAGAAGCATTCTCTTGCAGAACTACATCAAGACTGTCACTTATCCAACTTCAATCATAAATAAGGAAAAGGGAAAGAAAATCAGTGATGAAACTAAAATACAACAAGTGGTTAGTAACGTTGTCATGCACACTCCACAAATCCATCAAGTGGAAAGCTCAGATTTCACCTCAACTGTTGCAGATTGGCAAGTCGCCGCAGCAGCGGCTTATGAACAAAATGAAGCCATGGGATATTCGTTTGATGCAAACATATTATGCGATGGATACAACGTTGGGTCGATACTCGATGAGGTTACTTGCGGGTCGATGGTTGACGAGGGCAACAATGATTTTGAGATGCCAGTGGAAATAGATAGCTTCTCGCAGGAGGATCAGCTGAGAAGGGACGTGGAAATGATGGAGATGATATATAAAGGTCTTGTAGGCTAAGATCTATGATGAAATATTGCATAGTGTCCATGCATGATATCCTTTCAATGCTTTTTTCAAAAGGATTAGGTAGGAAAATGAGGATGCAATGGTAGAGAGATCATTTTCTTCATGGCCTGGGGCAATGTTTATTGTGCTTATTATTTGTGTTGAGCATGCTCATTTATCCTTAATTTTTTTTTTTCAAATTAATACTCCGAACTTATTGTTATGATCAAGTTTGTGTTATTTTATAAAATATTATATGAAAGCCATATGGATCACCATATGATGTGCCAAATTATTCTATTTAAAGCCTTATTAAGAAGATGAGTTTCAAATATCTTATATTTAAACAGTCTAAAACTTGTATTAAGTTGATTTTGCACTGATATCAACTATTTTATTCATATATTATTTATTCTACTTAGATCCTCGACTTTTACTTTTCTTAAAATCCTAAACGTTAAAATTTGAATGAATTTAATTAAAATTTTTGGAGTAGAAGTTAAAAAGTGAAAAGATAATGAAGGCTATGAAATTGAAAAGATGAAAGGTTTAGATTTATGGTGAAATTCATTATGATAATCAATGTAGTCTCTTCCTCGGAGTAGTATGACAAGGTGAAAGGTTTTCACACACAAGTAGTTTGAGCTCTCATTGTCTCCTTAATTTCATTAGTTGCTCTCTTAGTTTTTAAACATTCTTTAGGTTGTCTCTGGCAATGAAGCTTGGATTTAATTCAATTCATCATATTACAAAAGTGATGTCTCTCTTGTTATTTCTTTGTCTTTGTATCTAAGGAAACATATGTTGCTCAAATCTTTATACACTCAAGTGGAGAAGTCACACGTGCCTTGACGTTCAACCTAAATTTATTATAAAATTTCACTATTAATTTCTAGCAGTCATATTGAGGGTTCTCTTACTCTAAATCTTAAATCTTGAAGTTGATATATTAATTTTTAAATATATTTGTATTTTAATTGTATTGTTTATATATGATATATTTATGGTTACTAAAATAAATCTTTTGAAAAGAATCTTAAAACAAATTTAATTTTATTAGTAATTGTATTTTATGTCGTTGTTAATTTTATTTACTATATTAGTAGTACATTTACTGACAGTTTTTTAATGATATTTGTACAAATGCTACTAAAAATTTAAATAATCTCTCATACCGATATTTCAAATATTGTTTATTTTAAGTGCTTGTAAAATATTAATTTATAGTGACATTATTTGTAAATATTGGTGTTAGTGTATTAAAACACGTTGTTACTTTTTTTGTGGTATTTTTAAAAATGTTGGTAAAAGCAAATTAAAAATACCGCTAAAAGTCTATTGTTTTTCTTAAAACACATAACATTTCCCTCCTTACTCATTTTTCATTTGCCATGAATATCCTACCTCGTTGTCTGCTTTACTTGAAATGTAGTTTGTTTTGCTTGAAATGCAGTCTGCTTTGCTCATCTCCCCATCAAACATCTCATATCTTCGCTATCATCTACCATTTAGCTGCGTTGTGCCATTGTTTGCTAGAAGCAAGGTTAGTGTATTGTTGGTCTCCCCGTATTCTATTTCATCTACTCTGGAAATATATTGGGTTGGTTTTAATCATGTTTTCCCTTTTTCTTGTCTGTGTGGTTGCTAATACAGTAGGTTATTAAAGATTTGAGTTATATCAATAAAATCTTTCTCCTATTTGCTAATACAATAGGTAATATTACTTGAATTGTGATTGAATTTTTTGGGCTTGTGCCTATCAATTCAAGACCATCATTATCTTTGCTATATTAGATGACACACTTGGTAAAGAGGCAAACTATAGTGTGCCAAAAGGCAAGCAACAACACATGAAGTGCATAAAAGACTTATGGTGGCACATGAGTGGGGTTTGAATGCATGTGTTACGCTTTTAGGTATTCATTTGAAGGCGAATTATTAAATTTTAAAATTAATATTGTGACATAAAATACCCTCTTACTATTATTGATGAATTTAAGTTATTAACTCTGTCATCTGTGATTAGAATACCATATTAGATTGAAAGTATTATCACTAGGTTAGATGCAGCATCTCGTCTTGCCATGTTGCATAGGATTGTTGGCAATAATTATTATTGATTTGTTGTCAACATAAATTTGAATAGCTTTGGATTAAAACATTCCTAGGTTTACTAAAACTTTTCTCAACCAAATAGCTTGATTTGTTGCTACTACAGTATATTCAACTTCAACAGTTGACTGAGCTACAACCTTTTATTTCTTTGAATTCTAGGTGAAGACTCTTAAACCAAAAGAAAAAACAAATCTAGAGGTGCTTTTTGAATCTCCAGCATGACCAACCTAATCACTATTAAAAAACCCCACAAACTTATCGTATTCTTCTTTCAAATACCAAATACCAAGATCAACAAACATTTTTAGATATTTAAGTACTCTCTTTACAACACCAAAATATTTTTCACTAGGAGTCTGCATGAATCTTGATAATACGCTTGCAGAGAACATAATGTTAGGCCTAGTAGCTATTAAATACAGTAAATTACCAATCAAACTTCTGTAACTTTTCATCTCTATATAACTTTTCATTGACAACTAATAGAGCTGCAATTGATTTGCAATTTTCCATCTTACAATTTTATAGAATATCAAAGACATTTCTTTTAAGAGTAAAAAATACCATCATTGCATTGGTAAATTTCCATTCCTAGAAAATAACTCATTTTACCAAGATTAGACATATCAAAGACTTCTTTCATTAAAATTTTGAACTGTTGCACCAACTGATAATTACCATCAGTTACAAGCAAGTCATTAACATAAATAGAAACAATAAGTTGTTCACCATCATAATAGGTTTTCACATAGAGAATTTAATCTCACTTCTTTTGAACCCATGACTTATCAAATGTGAGTCAATTCTAGTGTACTAGGCCCTAGGTGTTAACACTACTTGGAGCTTGAAACCTTTAAGATTGCTTAATATATATATATATATATATCTTCTTGTAGCAAACCAATGAGAAAAGAAGATTTCACATCAAGGTGATATGATTTCCAACCTATTTTTGCCATTAATGCCACCAAAAGTCTAATTATGTCATGTCTGGCTACTAGTGCAAATATGTCAGCATAATAAACTCTTAGAAGTTGAGCAAACCACTTTTACTATCAATCTTTCCTTGTACTTGAAGATTGGCTCATCAAGATTCTGTTTAATCCTATATAACAACTTGATACCTAGAACATTCTTGTGGGATGGTCTCAGAGTGAGTTCCCAAGTATTATTCTTTGTTATTATGTCAATCTCATCCTTCATTGCTAAATTCCATTCTTTAAACCTTAAAGCTTCTTCAAAATCTAAAGGATCAGTGATAGCTAGATTGTATCTTTCATAAACCTCAACTAATGACTTGGTTTTGAGAGTTGAAGTATCTGTAGTAAGGTCATCAACAAATTTCTTTTCAGTCTGAGCAATAATATTTGTTTCACCATTCTTTGGATTGGAAGCATCATTTAGAGAATTGATATTGCTTGAAACTATCTTAACTTGACTTTTTTCCCAATTCTAGAATGCATTCTCATCCATCTATACATTTCTACACACTCCAACTTTCTTAGTCTTCAAATTATAAATTCTATAGCCTTTTACTTGTGCAGCATACCCCAAAAAAATACCAATCTCAGCTTTATCATCAAGTTTTCCTCTTTTGTAGAAGGAATATAACCATAACATATTGAACCAAACAGCTTCAAATGCTTTGCTATAGGCTTTAAACCACTCTAAGCGTCAATCAGTGTCATTCCTGTCATAGACTTTGTTGGTAGCTTGTTTTAACAAGTATGCAACTATATAAATTGCCTCAACCTAAAAACACTTTGGAAGTATTTTCTTAGTTATCATACACCTTGCCATCTCCAATATTGTCCTATTTTTCCTTTTTAAAACACTATTTTGCTTTGGAGAATAGCTTTTGGTAAACTAATGTTAAATGCCATAATCTTCGCATAACTTATTAGACTCAACTGAAATGTATTCAGTTCCATTATCAAACCTTAAAGTCTTGGTTTCACATCCACATTGCTTTTCCACTAGAGCCTTGAATATTTTGAAAACTAGAAAAAACTTGGGTGTTGCTTGAGAGAAAGTACACCTAAGTCATTCTGGTGAAACCATCTAGGAACAAGATGAAATATCTATTTTGACTTAATAAGAGCATACTTATAGGCCCACAAACACCAATGTAAATAAGGGCAAGTTTTCTTGTAGTTTTTTTTAAAACCATTGGTAGAAAAACTCTGTCTATGCATTTTTCCAACTTGACAAGCTCCACACACACCATTATTGTCAAAATAGGAAGTATTTCTTTGACCATGTGTAGGACCCGCCGCCACGAGTACCCCTGCTGTCGAATAATAACAATATCTGGGGAGCTTTTTATTAATCATCCGAAAATACGGGTACCCGCGACGGGAATCCTACGGAAAATAAAATCTTACACTGTACACTGTACACACGCGGAAGCTTTTCTGAATATACATCATTAACATATATAAACTGTTCTGTACAATGACCCACTGGCCTACATCATATACATATACTGTACATCTGGATACAAAACATGTACAACCATGACCACACAGGTCCAAAACTGATATACACTAATCGAGGT
Source organism: Anacardium occidentale (assembly GCA_026122585.1). Taxonomy (NCBI): domain Eukaryota; kingdom Viridiplantae; phylum Streptophyta; class Magnoliopsida; order Sapindales; family Anacardiaceae; genus Anacardium; species Anacardium occidentale. The sequence continues at coordinate 156,284 of JAJEJH010000381.1, read as the reverse complement.
GTGTGTGCGTGCCCTCTCCGTCAACCTCGATCCAACCGCTCCTCGAACCCAGCACGAACACCTGCACAACTGGAAGAAGGAGGGGGATGAGTGATAAAGATCACCCAGTAAGCGCTCCTTACTTCCCTCAATACCCAAGCAAGCACAGACAATCATGTAAACAAACACATACCTGAGCCTCGGTCCTAATCATACATCTATGCGCTTGCTGGAATCTGGATACTGCTCATCTGGATCTCATTCATTTATTTATATCATATGTATGCACGTCATGATGTGTATGTCATGTCATGCTAACTGAAAACACTAGATGCATGCATCTGAATACCTCTCTCTCTGTACCCTCGGGTACCTGCTGTGCTGATCAGACTGGGTAATACAGAGATTCGATATCCTGGCCATGTGGGTTAACCATTCTAGCGACTGGCTAGAAAGCTGAATCTGAATACTGTACTGCTACGATCTGACTGGTGTCAGAGAGCTGAAATTGAAATGCTGCTGAATCATCTGACTGGTGTCAGGAACTGAATCTGAAACACTGCTGAGCGTTCTGACTGGTGTCAGAAGGCTGATTCCCACATATGCCCCCTCGTATTCACCTTATACTCTTACCCGTACATCGGGTTCTGAATATTGCTGGATTCGGATCCCCTGATCCTCTCTGAAACTACATGTCATGTCATGATATGCACATGCAGTTTATTAACCGATTACATGCTCATCTGATGCTTATCTGAAGCCAATTAGCCTTTATTCTGAATTCGCATGCTTAATTTCTCATTTAATTATCATTTTTCTGAAATTCTACTGATGCACGGGCGTGCATGAAACGTGTACGGGCGTGCACCCTGACGCACGGGATTCTGCGTCGGTCGTGCGCCTGGTCGTGCAAGCTACTGGAATTTACTATTTATCTTCACTGAAAATGCCTACGCACGGGCGTGCGTATGCGGACACACGGGCGTGCATGTACATTTTCTGGCCGTGCACAGGTCGTGCATACGGGCATGCATCTGGAGAAACACAGGCTCACGGCCGTGCCATACTGGCGCACGGTCGTGCGTCTGGTTCTTCAACAAAGCACCGCTCGGCAAATGCATGAAATGGCCAACCAAAACACATCCAATTGCAATCACACTTCAAGTACATGTTCTCAACATCCAAATTAGCACAATTCAAGCCTCAACCTGCACATGCATCATCAATCATGGAATCTACCATGCAAACATCTTATTTCTCTCACTAAAGCCATACATACACACATGCAAGCTTCAAGGGTGAGAATTTGCCATCAAACTCGACATGCAAGGCCATAAAGGCATCCCAAACATTCATCAACATGCATATAATTCATCCATGGCAGCAAAAGGCACAAAGCAAGCCGGGAAAACTCAAGAAAAGGTAAGGAAACACTTACCTCTCTCCATGCTTTGAAATCAAGCTTGAAATCACTAATCTCTTGGCTCTCTAATCGGATTGGGAGCTTCTTGCAGCTGGATTCCCTCTCTAGGAACAGGAGGAGCTGAAATTGAAGAGAGAAAATGACTAAAAGAAACTTGGGTGAGAAAAGAAATGACATTTCTCTCGGCTCTCGCTTAAATACCATGCCACGCACGGGCGTGCACCAATGCTGCACGGGCGTGCACCAGGAAAAATGAACTTAATTCATTTCCCGCTCACTCGCCTAATCGAATCCTTCCGAAAGGATTCCAACGGAAGCCGCATGGCTCCGAAAACTTACCAACTCACCCCTGAACTTAACCAGACTCCCAATCTCTCTCTGAATCTCAATTCTAACCCCGAAACTCTAATCAAAAAGACTTTCGGATCTAGGATGCTACACCATGTCATTCATTTGCATGAACTTTAATTAACTTACATTGTAATGGCCAAATCTTTTATGCCAAAGCCATGTATTTATCTTTTTAGCACACTAGCGTAAAGTTTCATCGTCTGAGAGAGGCTGAGAAGAATGAAGAGATTCATTTGGTTCATTGTAGATCAAATGATCAAATAGATGACATCTTAACTAAGGCTTTATCCAAGGGCAGGGTTGAAGAACTTAGAGCAAAGCTTGGAGTCTCCAAGAAAATACTCAAGGAGGACTGTTGGTAGTTGAGTTTGTCCTTGGAAACCAGAATTTAGCTATAATATTTTGCATAAAAATGTTTTGTTTTGTAATGATTATTAGTTAAAAAGGAAAGATGATCCTTATTTTAAGGATTCAACCATATTTTTTGTACTAAAGTTAGTTGAGTTACTTGTTGACTAACAAAAAATACTGTAGGAAGACTTGTATATAAAACCAACTTGAAAATCAAAGTTAGAGAGGAAGTTTTTATTCAAAGAAAATTTTCTTTGCTCCGTTTTTCTGCCTGTTCTTCTTTGCTCTACCATTAACAATATGTCTTGACATTCAAGCTAAGTTTATTATAAATTTTTATTATCTCTAACCTTCATATTTAAGGTTCTTTTACCCTAAATTTTGAAATCTATACATGACAGCAAAAGTATATGGATTAAAAATTAAATATGTTTTTAGCATATATTGATAGTAAAAATAATCCCCTAAATGCCATCAAAATATTGAGAGGTTTGCTATTAAAAACACGTATAATTTTTAATTGGCTACCGAATTTACAGCTTTTTCTTACTAAGTAACCAGAGAACACAAGTTTCAACTTAGTTATGCAGGTTTTGGCTTCGGCTTCAGTCTCTTAACCCTCGAATACAAGAAGACCCCAGCAAGAGCCAATGCGGTTCCTATTACGTCAAGAAAAAAATCATTGCAACATCATTAATTATTCTAACATAATTAGAATGAAAAATACCAATTAAAATCGATAATTATAAACCAATTAATTACCGAGAGAGTTAATGGGTGAAACTGGTATTTGGAAAAATACAAGTGAGGAGACAATCACCACCACACGCTTCGCACAATTTCCCACTGAATGTGTCACTGGTGACACCATCTGCAGTATCATGTATGAAACCTGCCCAACAAAATCATTCAAATCAATTTATATTCACCTACTGTTGTAATCCCATGTGTGTGTGTGTGTGTGTATACACATGTGAGCACCTGCTTGTAACTGTGGAAGCAGAATCCTGTTAATAGTAATTTCAAGCATAGTTCTCTTATGTTCAAACCTTGACTTGCCTGAAACACAGATTAATGAACCAACAGTTTTTATATGATGAGGTTTTTGGTGAACCCGAATATGGTGATTTGAAGTTTAAAAAATCTTCTAGTATGAAGACTCACAGCAGATTGTAGGTATGAAGGAGTAAACTTGAGGCCTTCGATGAAAATTGCAGCTGGAACCAGCAGGATAAAAGAGATTATGGTTATTACAGAGAAGAGATTGATGTTGTCCAAAGCTTCCTGTTGAGGAAAGGAAACTAAATTTAGAGAATGGTATGAAATAATTATTCAACAACTTTTTTATTTAACTCTGTACCTCTTTATTGACCATGAACTTTTTGCTAAGTACATTGCGAGATTGGTTAGTCACATTGGAAGCCATTGCACTACAGAAACCAGTCCTGTTTGTTTCAGGATTGAATCAGAATTTACAGTTATGTTTATGGAAAATGCCTCCTGTTTTATCAATACATCAAATAAAAGTAGTCTACCAATTAAAAGAAGCCTCAGTGAATGATGCTAATGCCACTCCACCTACAATGGGAAGAAGGGAAGAAACTATCCACAAAGTGGGCTTCTGTACACACAGAGTAAAGGCTAGATTGAGTCAAATGCCTTTGATAGCTTAGCATAATTTTATCCATCCATCAATACTTAATTATCTTAAATTGCCAACATATATAGGTTTCTGTTTAGCTGTTTAATGATTCTTACCTCTCCAAGAAAAAGGGAAGCAAATAAGACAGTGAAAAAAGGCTCCATAGCTTTGATTGTGTGTGAATGAAACATTGACATTCCCAACGCTAACATTGGTCAAAAGATTTCCCATAGTGTGAGCCACCGCCAGTGGGAGGATTGCTGCAAACTGAAAAGAGAAATTTATCAGAGCAAAATTCTAAAACTATACTGCAAATACTTGATCAGAAGCGACAAGTTTATGAACGTACCTGTGAACAAGTTACCTTTGGGCGGGCATAGAGGTTAAATGTCCACATCAGGATAATCATCAGAGTCCCACAGCCTAATTGGAATGCTGTAATAGTGGTTGGATATGGATAGGCTTTAAGTAGCTGTTAGCAGGAGAATCACAAACCAAGATTCTCACCAAAAATTTTAATACTAGAATTAGCTGAATGTGATTAATGAACTGCTTAAAGTTATGGATAAACTTTACATGTTCTTAATAAACAACTGCATTACACTTGAGCTATGGAAAACAATTGACATTTTTATGCCTGTCGATGAAACTGGGGAGTGAAAAAACCATTTATAAAGGCTCGGCTCCAAAAATAGAAGGAATTAAGCAAAACAAACAAAAATTCGTTGTGCTAAATTGTGTTACTGGTTTCCTTAGATCCCATGTTATGAAAAATCAAATGCCCCTAATTGAAAATTCACTTCATTCAAAGTTCCAAACAGGAATCATGCATTTGCATAACATATCAACTTTCATAACAGTTGAATTTTCCAATCCTAGCTAGATGTCAAAGTAAAGAAGGGCTTAATTTCCAAATATAGAAACCTCAAAGCACAAAACAAATAGAGAAAATTTGACCAAAAACATGAAATTAACAAAGCTAGTTAAATATCGAGATGATGAACCTGCTTGTTGAAAATGTTGAAGTAGATGTTCAAACTATACCAAAGCGCGAACATGCCTCCAAGCTGCGGAATGCCTAGAGCTTTAGATTTAGGGGCCTCATCTACACTCTCAGGAACAGATTTTCCCATGACCTTTAAACTGTCAAACCTTTGACCTAAACAAACAAAAGTAGAAGATATTCGAATGAAAGAACGCAAATACGAGGTTCCAACACATGAAACTCCCTGAACAAAACCATGGTTAACTTGTTTCAAAGAAGGTGAAGCGCTCAAAGTTGGACAAAATCTGAGGTTGGTGTTTCTGTTCAAAGGATTGAGAAATGGGATTGAAGAAGGAAGCACAACCCCCTGCATTTTGGAGAGTTGCAAAAGCAAGAGAAGAGGAGAGGAAGGGGAAAGGAGGAGATGGAGAGAGAGTTGTTTAACTTGCTGGGGTCTTAACGTTGCATGAAATCTGTCATTCTAAAATGGACTAAATATATTGTTACCGAATTGATGGGTTTAATTTTATCAATCTGAACACTAGGTGCATGAAAGTATCTAATTGAGCTTTCAATCCCCGTGTTTTTTGCCATTGAAAGCAATGGGATGAGTTGAATTTTAAGAGCTCCAAAGCTGGTGGCCCATGTTAAAAGGGCATTAATTAGGTAAACGGATGGTGATCAAATAATGGATGTCATACATTTTTCTCTTTTCATTTATTTTTTCCATGATCTTATAATGAAGCTTAATGGATTTTGACATGATAGGAAATCTGGTGTGTCGGCAAAATATAAGATAAGTTGATCCCACTCAGAGAATTTTCTGAATGAAACAGCAACAGGGTGTTGGGGGCTGGGAACAAAACTTGAGACAGTCAGAAGCATTTATTTCAAAATAATTAGTAATTTCATGCTTGGAGTTATTAGTGGTGATCGGATTGCTTTGGAAATGAGTGGATGAAATAAGTTGTGTGGTGTGTACATAAACTTCCTTGCGGCATTCAGTAATCCTGTTTGAGATCGATTTATTGCAGGGAACAATACCCACGGAAAAGACCCATTTTCAAATGCATTTAAATCCCTAAATCCTTATATTTCCATCTAGGAGATGCAATCAAAACTTCCTTTCACATTCACCTGTTTTGTAATTGAATTGACGCATCCAACAGATAATTAAGATTAAAGAATTACCCAAAAAAAAATTAATTTCCGAAAAACAAAAAAAGATTAAAGTAATTGGAATTGGGGGCCCATACGACATGACCCATCAATAGAAATACTCCAACTCCAGTAATAATGCAGCCAGAGTCATTCCCCGAGACACACGAGGTTGAAAGTGAAAACGTTGAAATTGAAAGGCAAGCAACCGTCAATGCTCTGATATTCTACCAGAAACTAGAAATGCTTTGGCAGTTGGCACCAATATCACGTAATTGAATAATGAAGTTTCACAACAATTACTCAGCTCTAGCATCAAAAAATAGCATGTGTACTTACATAGACAAAAATTTCTAGTAAAATAGAGGAATAACAATACAAGTATATCAGGTCATTAGTTTGCTACCTTTTGATGAATCTTTCAGCGTTCTCCTCAGGATCAGTCAGAAACCCTCTCCAAACATCTGCCCTAGTTTCTGTATTTGATAAACATCAGTAAATAGGGACTTGCTGCAGCTCGTAACCTCTTCATGACATGAATCTGGGTATTAAGTTAGGGTCAAGAATTTAATAATTTATTTATTTTTTTGGGGTAAGTAACTTATGGTCAAGAGGTTTCCTTAATAGTCGCACCTGAACTCAGCAAATATGTAAGGATAAACAACTTCTACTAAAGCCTCACGAGAGGCATTTGAGTCTTGCAAATATCAAATAGCCAGTGTGACCTCTGGTTTCACCACAGGGCCTGGCCATGACGATAGCTGTACTTGGATTCTCCTGCTCATTGCTCCCTTCATTTGAATGTTTTTTCCTCTTGTGAGTAAGAGAATCTACTTTCCCTTGCCGAACTTCATAAGCCCGAAGGAGTATCTCAAATATCCTTAAATCTATATAGCAACACAAAATAGAAGTACATTTATACTCATTTATGGATACCATTAATTAAGGAATGAGTCTCATGGGGAAAAAAAAAAATAGAAGTCTTGTATTACCAATTTTATGAAAACTCTCTTTGTGAGAAACACCAGGAAACTTTGACCAATTTTATTCATTTCACTTCTCTTGACTCAAGGACTTATTATGCTCTTATTTTGATGATAACAAATTAATATGTCTTTTGAGTACATAATTTAAGTGTGAGTTTAGATTACAAAAAATTACCCAATATATTTATAGGACGATAAAATTGAGAAATTAAAGACAAAACTCAAATGAATAATTCTTGAAGATTTGAGGATAAGCTCAAGTTTAGGTAAATGATCTTATTATAATCTTTAAAGTATTAATCTTGATTAGAATAATTATTAGAATGTGAAAGCACACTCAAATTCTATTCATATCTTTTAAATTCTTGGGTTAAAATGTAATTTTTCAAACCTAATGAGTTAATTTATCAGGTTCCAATAATCTACTTGAAATTATGAATGTTTGTACACTAAAATCTTATATCTCAAAGGTGGGTTTGAATGGATTTCCACAATGGGTTAAGCGAGAAAGTGTATTTTTCTAAACTTTAGAGGGCAAAGTGTGATAAAATTTCATCGACTGAATTCACAGGCCAAGCTTGTCGAATTCTGGCTAGGGCTGGATTCAAACCTAATATATTCATATTCTTTTTTAAATTCGATTCAAATAAACCTGAAACGAACTATGAGAATCTGAATACGAATCCGAACAGTAATTTCAAAAATCAACGAACACGAGCCTGAACCCGAACTATACGAGCCGAACATGAACACCAACCCGAACTTAAATTAAAAATTTTTTAATTATATTTTATTAATTATTTATATTAATTATAATTTTTAATAAATACAAATGAGAATTATACGAACTGAATTATACGAACCGAACACGAATACGAACTTTGCTATAAAACAATTCTGCAAACACGAATCTGAACAGTACGAATGAGCCCGAAAACAAACATATGTTTGTTTGTATTTGATTCAGCTCGAATCCAACTCTAATTCTGGCTTACAGATGATTTAGAAGCCATGTTTTTAGATTTTGAAAATTGGCCAAAGCACATGTTCCCACCCATAGTTTGGTCCTAAGCTAATTCCCACCCACCAAGTTTATAAAACCCGAAATCTCACCCGTTGACCGTTAAATCAAATGGTTAATAGTAAAATTTTAACAATCAATGGACAATCTTATCATTTTAGAGTTAAAATTTATAAAATTATAAAATAATATTTAAAAAAATATATAAATATTTTAAAAATTATAAAAAAATTTAAATTTAAAAGTACAACCAACCACCACCACAGTTGGCAAGCGGTGGTGGCTGGTTTTTTTAAATTTAAATTTTTAAAAATTTTAAAATTTTAAATATATTTATATATATTTAAAATTATTTTATAATTTTATTATATTTTTTTTAGTAAGAGTATTTTTACTATTTTACAAAATCAGTTAATGAAATTGGATAAAAATTAGATGAAATGGGAGTGTTTGGTTTTTTAAATGTTAGAGGATGTAAATTTGTTTTGGGACCAAACTATGGGTGAAAACAAGTCCTTTGGCCTTGAAAATTAGGTCGATTAAATCCCTTTTCAATTAACCGATTTAAGCGATAAAATTTCCAACAGTTAGTATCATACAGATGTCACAAAAATGCCACGTTACATCTGATTGATTGAAAAAAATTCAGTCAACCAATTTTTGCATTTTCTAGAAATTTATATCGGATAGATTTGCGATTAGCAACAATATATTTCAATATTTCCTATATAAACCCAATCAATCCACTTGGAAACAAATTTTCCAAACTCAGATTTTCATACAATAAAGAACAAAACATTCTTAAGCTATTCACTTCCAATTTTTCATTCTAATCATAACTCTTAAGCGTTCCCTCTCTTCCTATCATAATTTTGGTTGTATTATGCTCTCAACTTTCACTCTAATTGTGATGGAAAATTTAGTGAAAATTTTGATTTCCAGTGACTGCAAAAGTTAATAACATCTTAAAAATTCAAAAGAAAAATTGGTTAAGGTTTATCAATAAAAAATTAGTGAAATACTTCAAAGCAGATTACTTAGAGAAATGGACGTAAATCATGTTATGGCCGAAACACTATATGTCACACGTTTGTTTTAATAATTCCTTAATTTTTATTTTATGTTATATGTTAGTTTGTTTGTTTTGATTATTGCAAACTTTTGACATTCTCATAAAGTGCATTAATAATAATAATCAAACATTCATTAAATGGTTTCAAATGCATTAATCCTTTAAAATGGTATTAAGAGTTTTTAAAAGCCTAATTCACCCGGCTAAAGCCATTGGATCCTTCATCCATTACCCTTCCCAAATTTTTTGCACTTCTACAACCTTCCCTTTAAATCAATTGTCTTGAAATTTATAAACTGAATTTTATGAACTCTTATATCACTAATGAATATCCAAACACCCAACTGTAAATAACATTATGCGGATAGTTCAGTTGAGAAAATCTCCACAACTTACCTAGCTGAGGCAGCCCTTTGCTCATGGAAACCAATTGTATAGATGTGTCCTGTTGGGGCTATCGCCCTTGCAAGTGAGGTAGGTAAAGATCCGCTTCCAGTTCCAGACTCCAGAACCAAGCAGCCAGCCATGAACAATTTCCAAGTACATTATCACAAAGCTAATATCTGCTGTAAGCCAATCTAACAAACATGTTGTCCTATGATAACAAAATAATTTTTACAGTTTTCAGAATCGAAAGGGTACCTCCTGTCATAGTTAATTTCTATAATTCGGAAATAAGCTGTGTGATTCTTCACCGAGAAGATCGTTCTCGTTAATATTGAAATCCAGTGCTTTCAAAATGTGCACTGAAATCTTTGATGGGATGGATTCTGAATTCAGTAGATTTTGGAGACCAGTTTTCTGTGTTTGTGAATGCTTGAATATACATGTGTTTCTATCAAACACAAGTTGACCTTTTATACTAATTGTCAATAAGACAATTATACCCTTATAAAGTGTTAGATCATTTTACCTTTATGAGAATATTAAAATTATCTTAATTTACAAATTCAATTCCAACATCCGCAATATAAAGAATATGATTTCTGTGGCTCAAAACCAGAGTCCATGACTCCGGAGTTGGAGCTAACAAATAAACAAATCCACCCTTGTTGCTGAACACCTTGGACCCAAATGGCTTCAGATCCATCTGAATGTTTTAACATACCAAACCGGTTCTGGAGCACAGTACTCTGACAAACTTTAACAGCTTTCATAGAGTCATGTCTCTCATGCAAAATAACCAAATCCCCATCTCCAATGCACCGAATTAAGAATAGCTCTTTTGTTGAATCGGTTGGCAACATCCTTAAAATATAACCAAATTATCTGCCTAGAATACAATTTACAAGGAAATTAGCAGAGTGGCTCATAAAACTTAAATCCAGAAGGTTCAACTAAATCAACAGAGACAAACTTCAACCAATGCATAAAGATTTCTCCATGAATCAGTTAGTAAACCAAGATAAATAAGACAAAAACAAAAAATGATAATCATGAGAAAGAGAAAAAGCCATTAACAAAAATTTAATGAAGGTTACGTTTCCAAAAAAATTGGCACAAGCTTCAATCAACTTTGAAGCTAATCCAAATTGAATAAAACGTCCACAAATGCAATCAATTCTGGTCTCCTTTGGTGAACGGAATGAGAAGGGGGACGGCTGCAGGGTTTACGTTAAAGAGAGAGTTTTGTTTGAGCCAATGGGCTGGGCTTCGTTGGATCAAGTAAAGAATCTAGGTTTGTGTATTATGTAATTGAATTTATTTTATTTTTACTTTAAAATTATTCAATTATATAAAATCAGTTGATATTGAATGAATGTACTCTGTTCAAACAGATTCAATACTTGCTTCAGGGAACAAGAGCTTCCACTTAAAACTCTTCCCCTTCAGGGAACAAGAGCTTCCACTTAAAACTCTTCCATGGGGAAATGCAAAAATTGGGATGATTATGGGTTGGGCTCTTTCCTTTGATACTTCTAGCTCTCGGGAGTCTCTTTATAAGATACTTGGCTAAAGTGTGACCCGTTAGCCAACAAGTCAAGAATTGTAATGAAACCTCTGCACTTAAATTATATACACCTACTTTTATTGATAATAATAAATAATAGATAATGAATCATAGGATTGGTATATAAGGGGAGGTGAAGTCAACATCAACATTTCACAACTCAAAAAATACGTTCTCTTCTGCAAGCATCTTATCATGTTGAAGATGTGGTGAGCCCTCTTCTTGGATTTCTCTTGCTGTTCTGGCCCTTCACTTTGGATATCCTTGGATTAGACGGCTACCCTTTCTCTATAAACTTAACCCTGTTTCTTTAGACCCACAAAAATATCCCAACACGCAAATATCTTACACAAAAATATCCTACCAATTTCCTAGCAATGAATCCTCAAGACCACTTCCCTTGTTTGCATTGCCACCCACAAGACTACATCAGAATGGTAATTGAATAATAAACAAAAAACAGTACATATATCTCCCAAAGTTTGGATACTTTGAATCTTTTTGTGCCTCATTTGTTTTCTGATAATGAATTACAGGTTCAACATTTGATTGAGAGATGCCTGCTCTTTCACATGAGCAGAGATGGCTGCATCAAAGCACTGGCAAAGCATGCCGGTATCAACCCAATCGTCACGCTTACAGGTTCAGTCTTTTGAACTTTTAAGAATCTGATAACATGCGTTTATTATCGTCGTATTAAATTTAGTCGGTGGTTGCAGTTTGGAAAGAGTTACTTAAAGAGAACGAAGGCTTCTTTCAAGCATATTTCCATGCTATTACTCCAAGGCACTTCAGAAGTAAGTCAACTGAACTCATAACATATAGCCTTGGATACGATATCAATTACAAGCTTTGGTAATATTTACTGGTGTACTAATTTGCACCTTCTTTTTCCAGAAAAACCAGCTGACAGGGGTTTCAATTTCAGAAGAAGGAAGTATTTCCGGTTAACGAGAAGATTCATGGCACCGATAAACAGAAGGGCTCCTCGGAAAAATGAAGAACTGTTTTAAAGACTTATTATATAGCAGAGCTGCCGATTAGAATTCGTGTCAGAAGTTTGGCCCTGCAATATATCCACCAAAAATATAGATGATCCGGAAGACGAAACGATTTCCAATCCTGGTTATTATTGAAAGAGAAGCTGCCACTGAAGGATTAGCTTCCATTACGTAAGGGAGAGTACTGAATTAGCTGTAGCAAATGGTTCATTCATTGTCACAGCTATAATAATTATTAATTTTTTCTTGTCTCTTTGAAAATATGAATTGCAGAAAATGAGATCCTCCTTTTACAACCTATATATATATATATCATTGTTTTTTCTATATCATTACAGAGACTGTTCTGCTGAAAACTTAGAATTTTTTCCTTATCAAGATAAATATCGAAAGGATTAGAAATATTTGTGGAGTTCATTAGTTGCACTACCTGAAATTTCAAATCTTACAATAAAAATTTTCTAGAAAAGAATCACATAACTCTAAACGTGATTGATATCCAAACAAATCAACCAAAAGGGTTCTAGAGTTCAACCACAAATCAGTATGTACCAGCCATTATAAACTTTTTTTTTTTTTTCCCGAAGAGGGCCTAATAAGATAAATATATTACATTGTTTAATAATATAATTCTATAATAAAATAGAGACACATATTCTGTATAATATTATTGTATGTATTTCAAATCTAAGATAATCCCAGCTCACCCAAGAAATTTAAGACCAACACGGAAGAATACTCCGTAATGTTAGCAGTGAGTCAAGTTGGTGGCTTTTAAGGAAAAAACACAATAGATGGGTCCAAAAGGACGCGAATCTTGACATCATCATCAACTAATTTCCACGTATATAACCTCTAGAAGCCGTTATAATAGACCCCATATTGAGCGATTCTTGTACCTTCGTTTTGTTCGGTCGATTTCTTCAGATATCACATTTTATTGTCAAACCTTTTTTTTTTCCCTTTTTCATCTCAAATGGTGCTTACGCATTCTTATAACTCTATTTTCCTTAAAAAGGGAATTTAAGGAAAATTATTTTACTAGTTTATTTTATCACCTGTTTTCGGTTGATGCCAAAGAGGAAGCTTAATTTTATAATCAGAACATCATCGGTAAGTAATTTCTTCTTTCTCAATCTTCGTTTGTAGTGTTTGTTCATTTGATCACTGGGAATTTGGGGGTTTGATGTTTTCTTTTTATCTTTTTATTTATATGCATATTTCGATGTTAAATTTGCAGCAGAAAAGAGAAGGGTTTATGCTAAAATATGTTCTAAAGCTTTAATTTGTGTGTAGAGTCAAATGCATGGCCATTTGTCATGTGAAAGTCAATTTTTTTCTCTTGATTTTTTTATCTGATTTTTATGGGGTTGGTTTCATTTCCATTAGTTTGATGCATGATCTGGTGTCAAAACAATTTGTAAATGAATCATTATGTGTTCTTTACCATGTCATTATAACATTGTAATTGCAGGGTTGATAAGCTGGCTTGTCAAGAATTAGAGGAATCATTGTGAAGGAAAAGTTCATGTTACCTAGCAAAAACAATAATAACAATAACTAAAAGAAGAAGAAGAGGTAACACAGAGACTTTTTTGGCAGGATGCAGCTGCCAGTATCTGAGGATACCACCGTCTTGAGTTATTGGTTGAACTGGAAGGTCTTGCTATGCTCAATATGGTTATTGTCAATAATGGCCATATCATCATTTATTATATGGAAATATGAATCTTTGGATAAGTTGAGATCTGATGAAGGAGAAACAGGGCAAGATGCTACACAGTTTTTGTGTAATGATGACGCATGGAAGCCATGTCTTAAAGAAATACACCCACTTGGGCTATTGGTTTTCCGAGTAATTGCATTCTGTTTTCTCTTGTCTAACCTCATTGCCAGAATTCGTACTAGTGAAATCAGAATATTCTTCTTTTATACCCAGTAAGCTATCTTGTCTTGGATATATTACTTGCATCTTTAAACTCGTTTGTATAAACTGTGGCTTGAGCATTGTGGAGTGATTTTAAAATCAGTTTTACAAAGCAGAATTCGTACTAGTGAAAGCAGAATAAGGCTGGCATTCGGAGAGCAAAGATTTCTGAAGGGTTTTGAAATTTTAGTTTATTTAACTCAAAAAATAATGATGTGCTAATGTAAAGATTTCTAAACATAATAGGAACATAAAAACCCTTTAATAATTAGTGAAAATGGGTTTGTGTGTTTATTACAAAAGGAATGATTTTTGTAAAATTCCTTGCATGCTATTAGCAATCTCTAGGTCTAGATAAATATTTTTTTCATTATATAAATATTCTTTCTGATAATTGTCAAGGGTGTTGTTTAATACCAGTTTCCAATTGTTTGTGGATTTAAAGATTAAAATTAACTCATTGTTCTGATGTTTTCGGAATTCTGAACAGGTGGACTTTTGTTCTGGTTACCTTTTATTTTGGGGTAGGTGCTCTAGTATCTATCTCCAAATAACACCTCCAATTGATATTGAACTCTCTATTGTCTACAAATGTGTTTGTGTTGCTGCTATGGATAGATGAGATAGGTTTTTTGCAGGAAAAGCTTTCATTTCGATGGAAGTAAATGTTTGGAATTTTATGTGCTTAGATCACTTCTATACATACATCAGATTCTTATTCAAAACAAATCTACCTTACAATCTCAAATTTATTTGTAGTTTGGATCTTTTCTCTCCATCTATGGGTGTTACCAGTACCACAAGATAAATAGTGGCAATCTAAACGTACAACTTGGTGAGACAGATTCAGAGCAAGGAAACTTAATGCCTCTAACAAATGGAGAAAATGCAAATAAACATGAAATGAGAAAGGTCTTGAATACCCAAGAGAGATCCAGTCCAGCAATTATTAGTTATCTGTTTCAAGTTGTATATCAGGTATAGACTGACTTCCAAGAACCAGTAAGTCTACTCTTATAGATAGTAGTAATAATGACAGGTTGGGCCTGCAATATTCAGATCGTTGGCTGCCTAGGAATCCATGGAATTTTATTTGTTTCATCTCTTAGAATGTGCTTGCCTCTTTCTTTATTCTCTTCGTTCATCTGTTTCATAGTTAATATCTTATTGACATCTTTCATGTTGTTGTAACTTTTATCTTTCTTCATACTTGTCATCACTGACTATAAGGTGTTATGAGAACTGAGAAAATTGAAGTTGAACAAGAAGGAAAGCAGCAACATAATTATTTTGCTAAAACAAGGGTGTGCCAGAACAAAAATTTTATTCTGCCACAGCATTGAGTTTCTGTTATGCACTCAACTTTTCAAAAATTCCTGGAGAGAAATGGATACAAGGAAGGCTGATTTTTGCTGAATAACTTCTTTTTATTGAACATTAAACACTTAAATACACAAACATTTACTCAACAAAGGATCAAGACAAGATCCATGAATTAAGGAAAAACAAATCAAAAGCTTCAACTAATCCTAACCACTTCAACAAAAAGTTATGCATTAAAAGAAAACCTCACACATAAGCCCTCTTCCTTGAGGTTTTTTTTTTCAGAGACTCCAAGCTTAGCTCTTAGAGTTTCAAATTGAGATTTGGAAAGAGTCTTGGTTAAGATATGTGCTAATTGATCTCTTGAGTTGCTGTGGACTGTTCTTCCATGTTGGACAAAATTATTGGCTATGGCAATGGTTGACTTATTGTCAACCAAGATTGAAACAGTTCCATCTTGCAAAAACCTCAAATTTTTAAGTAGTCTTCTAAGCCAAATGGCTTGGTTTGCTGTAGTTGTTGCTGCAATAGCTTCAGCTGAGGATTGAGCCACCACTTCATGTTTTTTTTTTTTTTTCCAGGAGAATACAACAATTCCAATAAAAAACAACAGTCTGATGTGCTCTTGGAATCATCCACACTTCCTACCCAGTAATTATTAGTATACCCAACTAGTTTGTCATTTATCAGCTGAGAATACCACAAACCTTAGTCTTCAGTACCTCTGACATATCTCAACACCCTTTTAGGTGCACAAGATGCATTTTATTTGGTAAATGCATGAATTTGAACAGTAATGAAACTGAGAACATTATATCAGGTATAGTAGAAGATAGATACAAGTTTCAACTAGATATCTATATAATGAAGCATCAACTTTATCGCAATCATCATTCATACTCAACTTTTCATTCACCACTATGGGATTTGCCACAGCCTTTGACCTCTCCATATAAAATTTCTTCAAAAGATCCAAGGCATATTTCTTTTGAGGGATGAAAATGCCATTATCACACACATTGATCAATTTCCATTGCAAGGAAATGATTCATTTTTCTTGAATTAGACACCTCATACTCCTACTTCATATTCATCTTAAATTGATTAACCAACCTTAAATTTCCTCCTGTTACTAAGAGATTATCAACATACAAGGAAACTATAAGCTCCACTTCATTTTTGGCCTTCTTTGCATTGAGAGTTAGTTCAATTTCACTACACTCAAAGACTTATTGCATCATGTAGGCATTAATTCTACTATTCCAAGCCTTTGGAGCTTGTTTTAAGCCATAAAGTGCCTTATGGAGCTTACAAAATCTATTTTCACATTCTGAAATTTGAAAGTCTTCAAGTTGCTCAACAAATATGTCTTCATTCAATACACCAATTAAAAAGGCTGACTTCAAATCCAAATTATAGATCCTCCAGCCAAGTTTGGTTGCTAAGGCTATTAGAAGTGTAGTGGTGTCATATCTGCAATTGGTGCAAATTTGTCTTAAAAATCAATTCCTTTTTTTTGGAGATATCCTTTCACAACAAGCCTAACTTTAAGTTTATTTATAGATCCCTTAGGATTGAGCTTGTGTTCTATAAACCTACTTAAGTCTAATGACCTTTTGATCCTTAGGCCTGTCAACAAGTTTCTTGGTTGAATTCTTCTTGATCATACTAATCTCCTTTTATATTGCAGCTTTCGAACCATCATTATTTGTTGCTTCAACATAAGAGGTAGATTCCAGTGAGGCTACATACACTTATTGTAAACATCTTAAAATGTTCTAGTGCCTTTAAATGGAGAATTCCAGCTTTGAACTTCTCATCAAACTTGCTTCTATGGACATAACTCACATTACCATGCTCTTTAGGTGTGTAGCAAATGACTTAACTCCATGCCATGCCTCTAATAGACCTCCAATGATTCAACCAACAGAAACTTTGTTGATTGAATTATTAGAGCTCTATTAGCCTCATGAGGTGCTTTCCCTTTCAAAGCCTTTATAGGCAACAAATTCAACAAATAGATTGAGATATTTGCTGATTCAACCCAAAATCCTTGGGCAACCCTTTCTCAGACAACAAACACCTATCTGTCTCCATGACTAAACTAATCTTTCTTTTACTCGCTTCATTTGTTTAAGGAGTGTGAGTAGTTAATTGGTGCACAATCCCCTCTTGGTTGTAAAAGGTAATGAAATCCTTTGAAACATACTCTGAACAACTGTCTAATCTAAGCATTTTCTTTTAACAATCAATTTGCTTTTCAACCATAGCCTTGAAAGGTCGTAAACACACCAAAAACTTCAAACTTTTTATGTAAGAAGTGTATCCAACACCATCTTGAAAAATTATCAATAAACAAAAAAAAATATTTGTTGTCATTCAAGGATGGAGTGCTTATAGGATCATATAAATCAGTGTGTATTAGGTGGAGTTTTTCAAATGCTTTCCAATTGCTATCACACACATACATCCTTATCATAATATATGGAAGGCAAATTTACACTGACTCACTTGAGTACATTTGCTTCAAAATAGAATAGCTAAAGTGCCGAAGCCTTTTATGCCATAGAATTGAATTACTTTCAACACTTAAATAAACATTCAAACTAGTTTGTCTCAAGTCTAATAGAAACTTTTTATCCTTCATTTTCAGTATCATATAATGCAAGACATATTTAGAAAATACAAGGCATAATGTTTTTCTAGCATTTGTCCTACACTCAATAAATTTTGACTAATTTCAAGCACAAACAATACATCATGAAACACTGAATTAGTATCGATGTGAAAAGCAGCTTAATTATCACAAAGTAACTCCATTTGTGGTACTTATATAAATTTCAACTTTTGGATTAGTTGCTTCAACCATACTAGTTCACACGTTATCAAGGTCATTGCTTGATATTCAGCCTGTGCACTTGACCTAGTAACAATATCATGCTTTTTACTCTTCCATGAAACTAAATTGCCATTAAGAAGGATAAGGTATCTTGAAGTTGATCGCCAATCATATGGAGATTTTGCCTAATTTGCATCCAAGTATTCAACAATCCGTGTATGACCCTTGTCTTCATATAACAATATTTTGCTTGGTGTTGCTTTAATATATCTCAGGATGCGAACAACTGTATCCCAATGAGAATCGCATGAAGACTTAATTGGCTGACCACACTGACTAAGAAGGAGATATCTAGACTGATGACTATCAGGTAGTTGAGTTTATCTACTAACCTCCGATATCTCCTTGGATCTTCGAATGACTTCCCATGTCCAAATATAAGTCTAATATTAAGGTCCATTAGAGAGTCAATAGGTTTGTAATCCAAGATTCATGTTTCTTTTCGAATATTCAGGGCATACTTCCTTTAAGAGATAACTATACCCAACTTAGATTGTGTAATCTCTATCTCAGGGAAGTATCTAAGTAGTCTCAAGTCTTTGGTTTGAAAATAATCAAAAAAATGTTGTTTTAATTGATTGATGCCCTCTTGATCGTTACCAGTGTTAGCAATGTCATCAACATAAACAACAAGGTTAGTAATGTTATGAACATAAACAACAAGATAGATACAATTCTCCTATGTTGTCTACCTATAGAAGACCGAGTGATCCGACTCACTTCAAGTCATACCAAACTCTTGAATAACTGTACTAAACCGTTTGAACCAAACACGTGGGGATTGGTCTAACCCATAGCTTGAACATCAATCTTGGACCCATTGGCTAAAGTGACCAAAGGAAGGGATTTAGTATTAGTAAATTGAGAAAATAAATGAATATTACTAGAATTATAATCTATAGCTTTAGAATTAAGAACCCATGGCCCAATAGGAAAAGACTGAGAGAGACTTGCCACTAAATTATCCAATTGAACAACAGAAGCAACAGACGAGGATTGCCTGACACTTGAGATATTACTTATAATCAGCACCAGTAAGTGTTAGAGATAGTTGAATTTGTCCTGTAGATGATTCTGAAGGAGTATCCAATTGAATCACATTGGTAGTTCAAGTGGGTTGTCCATGTAACTTATGACATTTTTTTTTTTTGATATGTCCCTATCGATGATAATAACTATATTTGGGTTTACTCCCTCTATAGCCATGATTGTCTTTTTCTTCTTAGACAGAAGATTGTGATGACAAGGCAAAAGAATTACCATTGAACGGGCTAGAAACAACAATGGGAGAGGAAACTTGAAGTAATCAAGCAAACACCTCATTGAGAGAAGTAATTGTAGGACTAGCCAAAATTTGGTCTTCTATAGGCGTGAGATCAAGACTCATACCAACAAGGGTAGGAACCATGAAAATTTGTTTCGTTGTGCTAGATCTTCCACTATAGGCTATCCATCAAGTAATAATAAATTGAAATCTGATTTGAGAGAGGCTAACTGCCCAAAATATTTTGATATACTCATTCCCTATTGTTTAAGATTAACCAGAGTGGACACAACACAATAAGAATAGATGCACAGAGAGAGTACCAGGATTAGGGTGAAAAATCAAAGAGGAAAACACAACTGTCGATTTTTTGATGATCAGAGACGAAGTTTCGATTGTCGGATGATGGTGAAACTACGGGGGAATCTTTACTGGCTTTAATAGAGTGGATTGGAGCCTGAGGTGAACATTCACATGCGTTGAAAAAGAAAGATCGAAAAAGTAGCGCTTAGAGGTACATGGGACAATGACGACGATGGTGGGTAACCTTCATGTGAGGAGCCGACAAGGAAGAAAGGAACATACTTGTGTTGTCAAATTAGAGGTCTGATAGCTAGAGAGGAGCGATCTAACAAAGCTAGAATAGTGTGCCTTTGCTGAAAAAGTAACTTAAGGTTTCAAAAGAAAAATTAGGATTTTAGGGAATGAGTTAGGGTTTTTAGCGAGGAAATTAGGGCTCTGATACCATATGAATTAGATTGAATTTTCTATATATTTCTATTGTATAAGTAGAGTACAGGTTTATATACAAGTTTTAAGAAGACTAATTTGGGAACAATATAATTTCTTTCCTAATCACAATATCCTAAATACCCTAAGCATACTATTTTTACAACTCAACTCTTTTGTAATTTAGCTCCTGTTCCAAGTTGGTGAAGCAACAAAAGTTCTTCATGTGTTGCCTCCTTTTACGATGGTTGAAATCTATGCATCAATGCTAGCTTGAAAACTTCCTATGCTAATATTGGATTCTAAGCTTCCACTAATTGTAACTATGTTAAAGCCAACCCTTCCATGCATACAACTATAGTTGGCACTTCATCGTCATCTCCAATCCAATTTATAACGAAATGTTGCTCAATTCTGAAAATCCATCTCCTAGGATATTCTCAATGGAAAACTAGTAGTTCAATCTTCCTCATGAAAATTCCATTTCCTTCAACAATTCTTGTTCTCACAGGTTCATCAACAACCACCTGATTTGATGGTCCATTCATCCTACTCACTTCTCCTTCGACCTTTTCTAAAGCTATACTCTTCTCACTGAAATTTCCAGCCTCCCCTACACCTTCGACTGTCCACCAGGGCTTTGTCTACGTTACCCAATTGATTGTTTTGGTATACTAATGCCATTAGATCTTGTGTCTTTATTGGACTCTCCTTCATCGATTGCATCTCCATTTCCAACCCATCCATCCTATTATTCAAATCTTTTTCCAAATGATCAACTCTTGATTCCGTCCAAGCACTCATTATAACCTACACTGACCTCATTCTGATACCACGTTGATAGATACCTATTAACGGTTGTTGAACATCACTATAGTTTCCCAACTAGTTTTCCACAACTTGTAGAGTAATGCTCAACTTTATAGAGTAACCTCCACTCACAGTTATCAGTTCGTAATTCAAAGATAATAAAATAAACAATGAAGGAGCTTTTTTCTTGAATAGAATAAACCACTACACAGGTTCAAGTGAACAAGCAAAACAACTCAGAAAGTAGACATTAAAAGAAACAAATATTCCAGCAACAAAGTTGTCAGTTTAACCCAGCCCCTAGCCCCCAAATTCCCAAGCGTTCCCTTTCCCTGATCCTTCATTCCCCAGCTTCTGCCCTTTTTTTAAACACTCCAGTTCAAATAATTTTCCAATTTTGAATGCTCCAACCTTATCCATAGTCTTAACCTCCAACTGAATCCACTCTGCCTTGTGGTGAAACAATGGCCCTTTTTCCTTTGGTACACTTTGATAATGGGTGGCCTATCAAGAAGGAAGGCTGATTTTTGCTGAACAACTGCTTTTCATTGAACATTAACAAGCAGCAAGGATCAAGAAAAGATCCATGAATTATGGGAAAACAAATCAAAAGCTTCAGTTAATCCTCATCACTTCAATTACTTCACATCAACAAAATAATATGACATACGCATTAAAAGAAAACTTCATACATTAATGTAAGCTAAAACCTCTATGTTTATGAAGTAGATAGAGATGTTTATAATCCTTTTCTTTTTCCTGGCAGGTTGCTTGTGATGTCTTTTTCATATGGATGCAAATTAACCTTTTCATGTTTCTGAAACTTCTGTCTTGGCTTGAATTATTCATCAAATAGATACAGATACTAGGATTTGCATGTTATGATAGTATTAGAATTACCACATGTTCTTATTTTACATGTCATTCATCTTTTTCATCTGTTGTGCAATATGCAGATGAATGCTGGGGCAGTGATGCTGACTGATTGTGTTTATTGGCTCGTTATTTTTCCATTTCTCACCGTCAATGACTACAAATTGAGTATTGTAAGATCTGGATGTCCTAAATCAGCTTCTTCATTCAGTTTCTCTTTGTATTGTCTCTGACCGTGTGTGCATATTAAAACATGCTTCTGCTTTCAGTTTCGCTTGAGTGTTTGTTAAGTTGGCTGTCTGTGCAAATTAGAATGTGCTTTAAAGGGCTGAACTAAGAAGCTGATCACGTTATTTATTTTACCAGGATACCATTAGTTGTATCTCTGAGATTGAATGGGGATTGATATTCCATTATGTAGCCTGTTTTTGATGAAAGTGCTATTAGTGTCATTACAGTTGCATGCCAAATGCCATTGGAATTATATATAGATATATTAGGTAGGTATTTTGGTAAATGAAATTTTTAACTAAGAATTTGCTTTTCTACTTGATAGGAACCCTCTTGAATATGAACTAAGAGAGAAAATCATTCTTTTTCTTTGTTAATCTAGAAGATCCAAGCCAAGATCTTTCAGTTTGAGGCATATTAATAAGTACTTTTTTTCCTGCCACAAAAAATACTGGATAATATGTAAATTCCTATTGATGGAGAAAAGATGCCTAGGCCTTACATTGATCTTACTATGCTATAGAAGCAATTTCTGACTTGTTTATATGTGATCGGTTTACATGCATCTCAAATGCTTTTGTCAGTGTGATCCATGTGATGTTCTGGATCTTGACCATCTATATTTCACTTATGTCAGCTGACAGTGAATATGCATACGTTGAATGCTGTCTTTCTACTTGGCGATACAGCTCTGAATTGTTTGGTAAACTGATGTTGAAGGCTCATTCCCGTCACTTGATTTTTTTTTTTCTAAATTTTGTCTAAATAACTGCAATTATGTTCCTTTCAGCGATTCCCATGGTTTCGGATTGCTTACTTTCTTTTGTGGACGTGTTTATTTGTTATTTTCCAGTGGATACTTCATGCTTTTGTCTCAGTTTGGTAATGTATCTTGCCTTTATCATTTTATGGCTATGGAGATCTATTGGTTTCACTCGATAATACTGATGTTTCTCTCTGTTTCTACCACAGGTGGCCTTACCCATTCCTTGCCTTGTCTTCACCATTTGCACCATTATGGTTGGTTAACTGAAACTTCTCATTATTATGACCTTTGCTCCTTTTTTCCTTGAACAGTTATTTTGAAAGATAAAGCTTCTTTATAATTCACATTTGCAGGTACTTGGGAGTGGCATTGATGCATATTCCATGCTATGGCATATTTGCTTTAGTGGTGAAAACAAAACATTACCTGCTTTCAAGATGGTTCCCTGAGTCTTACCTATGCTCAAGAAAAGATATTTTTTAAAATTTTTTTTAGGTGTATTTTTAACGTTTTCTTTCTTCTGTTTAGAATCTAGATAGAAAAAATGATTTTCTATACGGAGGATCATTATATATACTTAATAAGTTCTATAGGGAAACAAATGATACTGTAAATTGATCATATTATTCCAAGATCGGTGCAAACATTGTAATCATCAAATTGATCATATAATTCCGAGAAATGTTTAAACACAACCATTCATTACCAGAATTCGTAATCAAGCTGCATTCCTTTTAAGATTTAGATGCAATAGCTCCAGATTTTGCTAGAAGAGGAAGAAGCTTCCCTTGCTTGTGCATATCAGTCGTAGCTGCAATGCAACACACACCCAATTGCATAATTAACAGCCAGGAGATACTTATAACAGAAATATAATACAAGAAAAGAGAACTTGAAATCAACAGCTGATTTAATATAGGTTGAGGCGTAGGATTATTTGAGTTTTACCATCGCAGCCACCAATGTGTTCTCCGCCAATGAATACATTGGGCACTGTCCTCTGTCCAGTCCACTGCGCCAGTGCTGCTTGTACTTCAGTTCCATCACCTGCAAAATAGCAGGAAAATACGCTTACTCACCCATTACCTTAATTTGGGAAATCAGTAAGCCAAAATGGCGATGATTTCCCCCTGAAAGCCTATTTAAGTAAAAATCAGCATACAAAACAGTTGAGTATATGTACTAATATTATACAATCCACAGAAAACAAACCGACCCACAAGTAAGACTTTGCAAAGAACAATTGAGATCAATTTCCTTTTTTTTCCTGGTCTGTGATATCTGTACCTATAATCTTACACCAATTGTGCACCAAATTTACATAGGTGGACATTCCCAAAACAATAATTTAAGTTCACCTGTACTTTGATTATACATGAGATAGTGAACTTTCTAAACCGTATGCCTTAAGTTTCGTTTGAGATTTCTTTCACCAATCTCATCAGTCATAATCAATTCCAATTTCAAATCCAAATCCGGTTAAATTTTAAAATTTTCACTCCCTTTTACCACTTCGATTCATCTTAGTATCAATGCTGATGTAAACAAATTATCTATTATTTTATTTATCCTGATTAAAGACTCCCCAAGGCCATCCCTTCCATTCGTCATAAAGTTGACATCATCCAGGAAATTTCTACAATTTAAACCCATCAATCTTATAATATACCCGTACCAATGAGTTGAACAACCCCGGTGCTAATACCTCTGTGTCACAGTTATTCCCTAAAAAACAACATGAAATTTCAGGCGCTTGAATGTATTGACACAGGAAAATTATAAAAAGGTCAAAATTGAAACAACGAACGTGAAAGTCGAAATACATATTAAACTAAAACTTGCAAAATATAATAAATATGATAATTGCTGCCGTATGCAGAATTGAAATCATGAAGAAAAAACAAAGAAGTGATAAGCAATTACTTTCAACGTTCAATTCAATAGCTTTGTAAGTGGCTCCCAAATCGTCCAAAAGCTTTTTCACGGTGACGCAGAAGGGGCAATACGACTTGCTGAAAACGACGACGGAATTCGATTCAACAATTTGCTTAGCCTTGGACACAGACATCACTGAAATCTCACAACCCTAAAAATAAAAGCTTTCCAAATTATTTTTATTCCTTAACCGTAACCGGCGAAAGTTTGTATAGAGACAGAGAGAGATGTGAAGCCGTTGGATCGCGATTCCGAGATCATCCACGCCGTTAAAGTTTTTCTTCCTTTTTTATGGGCAATGGCTTATTTCCCACCCAAGGTTTGATAAACGTCCAAGGTACCCTTTAACCTTGAAAAAAGTCATTTTCCCACGTCTAATAAATTTGATAAAATATCTATTAAATTTTGTATAAAATTGTTGAAAAGACGAAAAACTCCTTTACCCTTTAAAATTTTTTAAAATAATATTAATTTAAATTAAAAATATAAAAAATAAATTTAAATTTAACTCATCGATAATCAAAATTTCAACTATAAAATTGGTTAGTTATTTGAATATCGCCAAACTGAAAGAAAGAAAACAATAAAAACAAAAATTTTCTATTATGGTGTATATTAAAAGTGAGCACTCTATCTACCCAAAAAAGAAAAAAAGTGAAAGACTCTTCTTGTTCAATTCTCAATCAGGAAAGAAGAAATTATAAGGATGATGTGAAAATAATTAGAAAAAAAAAATATTTAAGATTAAAGCATAATTTGAATATACTATTAAAAATATAAATGATATTAATTTAATTAATTATTAAAGTTATTATTTAAATAAATAGAAAAATATTTTTTCAAATTTAGTCATCCAACCTCGGGTGGAAATCAGTCATTTGGCATTATTTTTTCATAGAACTAGTCAGCCTCTGCCATTTGGCGCAATTTTAGCCACGAAAGATCGACGTTTTGGTTAAAAAGATTTCTATTTGATGTCTGCTTTATAATTTGATTTATTTTGTTAAGGTCAAACTATCATTTTTAGGTTTATTTAAATGATAAACTTTTATTTATGAAAATTTAAAAAATTAAATATTTATTTATTGATTAAAAATAAAAAGGTATTTTTATTTTTTTAAACAAAAATTAAAAATTAAAAAAATTTAAAATAAAATAATATTAAAATTATAATAAAAAATTATAAATTTTTAAAAATAAAATAAAAGTTTAAAAAAACAGCTACCGTCACCGATGGTGATGGCTGACGTTTATCTTATCAGATAACCTAAAACGATTATCTAATTCTATCGACGATCAGATGTAACTGTTTGATGGCTCTGACTGCTAAAATATGACAAAGACAGTCAGATATAATCGTATTCATCATCTAAAATGATCGAAAATGATCAAAATCAAACATTTCAACTGTTTCCAACCTTTTCTAATAGTGAAAGTTGCTAGATTTAACCACCTTTATCAGATCTCTAATCACCTCTACTATCAAGATGACCAAATCTGGTTTATAATGAAATCAGATAATCATTTCTAAATATCTAATGAGGTTAAAATTGACTACCACCGTCGACGACACTGTCGATAACAGTGGTTACTTTTTAAAATATTTATTAAAAATATTTATTAATTTAATATTATTTATTATAAATTTACTTATAATATTATTTATATTAAATTTTATTTTAATATTAATATTATTGATTTTTATGAAAAACGTTTTAGTCTTTAAAAAACGAGAGAATGAGCATTTAACTTTTTAAACTTTTATGAATATCATTTAAGAAAACCTTAAGTGGAAATATGCCGTTTGAGTTTTTTTTAATTGAGTAAATAAAAGATCTACATTCAATGATCCCATTAATTACAAATCTCAAATTAATTAAAAAAATAGTTATTACTATCATTGAATTAAATATTATACCATATATCAAAAGCTAAAATTTAAATATCATATATCCGAAAATATATCTTAAAAAAAATTATAATTATTACTATCATTTAAAATATATTATAAATATCTTATAAAATTTCAAAAATTTTTAGCCGAAAAAATATAATAATTTTTATTATTAATATGTACCATATTATATAATATATATCATATAGTACAATACACTTATCATATTGTATATTAAGATATTATCATCTTTTACCGTATCAAATATATTATGTATTGTAAGATAATAATAACACTAAACTATGTGAATTCAATTTTTGTACTTAAGTTAGTATTTATATAATGTATTATCAAGCAATTAAATTATTTTAAATTAAAAATAAATTATCTTTCAACACATTAATTTTATTAATAATCACATTCCGGTATCCCAACCAGAAAGCATGGTCAAACAAAATCTCAAAAAATAAAAACCCAATTGAGGGCATTAATGCCACAACGAAGCTCAGAGAGAGTCAAGCGCATTCATACCTTCAAAATTTAAAAACCGACTGATTACTTTATTCAAGAAATATTATGTGTTTATCAAACTATAAATGGTAGTAATCCCGGGCATTTAAGGGAGATTGATCTCCATTTCGCTTCTTGAATATAAAGAATCAAAGTACAAAAATCACCTGTGTTCTCTGAATGGATAGAAATTCATATCTACTCACACCACTGCAGCCACCCGAAGCTTTGCCTCAAGATTCATTGCAACAGCATCAATAAATTCTTCGGTGTTCAAGTAGTACTCCCTTGTTACCCTGGAAACATCACCACCATGTTACTCATTTTAAAATAGCATAAAACTTGCTCAGTAGAACAACAGGAAAAGGGTGATTGTTGCTCTATTACAAAAAGCTTTGTTGCTCCCTTTGAGGCCAAAAACTATACGGAAAGCGGGTAGTTACTCGGAACAAACATTGTGTATTCATAAATAAGCGAAATTTAGCAAGGTGAGCAAGGTGCTATATACTTAGGTCCGTGTATCAAAATGGCAAGATCCTTTGTCATTTTTCCTGCTTCCACAGTCTCAATGCATGCAGCCTCCAGCTTCTGAACAAAACCCGTCAACCTTTCATTTTTATCTAGCTTGGCCCTGTAAAAAATTTAATTTGAGATGTGAACATTTAAAAAGCCATTGAAGTCAATTACATTTTCACAATCATAGTGGTGGCTTTAACATGTGAAATAACCCAGGTACAAGATGATATTCAAAAATAAAGAGATGCAAAATTATTTGTTCAAAAACAATTGTTTGGATGAACTGTCAAACAAGGAAGAGCTCAAAGCTTTGACAACAAGCAACAAAATATACCTATGTTCTAGCCCTCGGGTCCATGCAAAAATAGAAGCTATACTGTTTGTGCTGGTTTCTTGACCTTTCTGATGTAGCCTGAAATGTCTAGTTACAGTCCCATGAGCAGCCTCAGCTTCTAATGTCTTTCCATCAGAGGATAACTGCATAATTGTGTTTTTAAGATTTTGGAGCATCTAAACACAAAAAACAATGATCATAACAGAGCATTGCATAATTTCATACAAACCAGAACTGAAGTCATCAGGCCCAGAGAACCAAATCCTGCATTGAGCAAACGACTTTTAGATGTCCTCCAATAAAATGCATCATGAGAAATTGACATTCCATTATTTTAAGATCATATGAGAATCTGGTAACAATAAGGGAGGGGAAAATAACAGTAAACTAACAGAAATTCCTGTATTAGAGACAACATCACCGCCAATTAGCTGAGGTTAAGGCTATAGATAGTGGCAATAGGATAAATTGGAAACATGAAAAATGCCAAAGCATTTGAAATTGCACTCAACAGTACCTTGAGCAAGTAAATCACTCTGAACATCTCCATCATAATTTTTGCATGCCCAAACATATCCACCTTCGCTTTTCAATGCATAAGCCACCATGTCATCAATTAGCCGGTGCTCATACCTTACAGCAGACAATTTTTTAATCTATTATTAAAAAATAAGAACAGCATAGAAATAAAGGCTCTATCAAAGACAAAAAACAAACCATATTGATTGTTCTTCAAACTTCTGCTTCCATTTTTCTTCATATACCTCCTGGAATATGTCCTTAAATCTGTGATAGCCTTGTAGGTCTTAGAATTGTGCACATTTATTCACAGATAAAGAATTTGAAAGCTGATTTTGTTTTATTATTAACAAAAAAAAGTTTTGTAAAAAAAACCTATTTATAAGACAAAACAATTACCTGCCATCATACTTTTTCAAAATTGTGTTTTTAGTGCTCAAGTAAAGAGGCCACTTCTTCGAAAATGCCAATGACATGGATGACTCAGCAAAAGCTCGAATCGACTGAAATTACAAGATATGGTCAAAACTGTTCATCAACTCTTGGCAATGAAGATCTGGCCGAGAACAAGATAAAGACAAGACAAACCTCATCAACATTATACATAGCAAGTGCAATTCCAGGACCTTTAAAGGTATAGACATCGAGGTCCACTGAGGCGGTACCATCTTCAGGGACTGGGAGAGAAGCAAGCATAGATCTTGGTAAGCACAGTACTAGGAGGCAAAAAAATTCTTCATTTGTATGAGCAAGAATTTTATCAACTCACCAAATACCATTTTAAGCTTTCCTGGCCCATTAATGACAGCATCTGTGGCACGATACTGATCACCAAAGGCATGCCTACCAATACAAATGGGCTTCTTCCAGCCTGTACATTGGAGAATAAGCACTGAAGTGTGTTTCACAGTAATCCTCAAGATCCAATATTATGGCAGGAAAAAAAGGATTACCTGGAACAATTCTAGGAATATTCTGGCACAGAATGGGTTCACGGAAAACAGTGCCTACATAATTTAGCAACTGTTTGATTAGGACTTTGTTGAAAAGAAACTGAAGGGCAGTCTCACATAAAAGAATATTCAAGAAAATGATAAGTTACACAGATAAAAAGTAAAGCTTCAGCTTAATGAATTCACTTGGAGCAAGAAATAAACCACTTCACACAGGACATGTCTAATTACCATGTCTATACGACAAGATTTCCAAAATTAGTTGAACAATATCACCTGATGACTTCTGTTGCTTAAAGCTTATCATGTATCTTAAAACCACATTTAATTCCATATTTTTGCTAAGCAACTAATAATGAATCACTGCACTTAAAAACTAACAATGAAAGCTAATATCATATTATTTATTAAAAGCAAGTTTTTTCACATTCAATACAAGGAATATTGTTTACACAGAAATTACAGGTCCGGCCCAACCAAGCAGACAAATCATTAGCTTCCCTACTGAAAATCGTACACATGCTGCCAATTGACAGAATCAAATGACTATGTCACAAGAAAATGCATGCAAAATCTCCCAAGAATGGAAGGAATATTTATCATATACTTACCATTTAAAATGTTTCTAATTGTGCCATTGGGACTTCTCCACATAGACTTCAGCCCAAATTCCTTCACTCTGGTCTCATCTGCATATAATTGCATCAAAAGATTAATGTCTGTGGAAAGTACAATAAAAACAGTTGTGATTAAGCCAAGAGAACATCCAGATGCAATGTCCTATCACATTAATCCTTTCATAGACCAGAACATATCAAAGACTTTCGGAGTCTGTAAATCTGCCTTTCTGGTGCCAATAACATAAGAAGTAAAGCTGGTAAGGACAACAATGTCTAACCTGGAGTTATTGTGGCACATTTGATGGCAACATTGTACCTGCAGCACATAACAGTTAAAAAATGACTGACAGAAAAATGGTATTGAGCATTATTATTGATTATCTGTCTCAACAAAATTCTTTTTTTCCTTAGTCTTCTCTGCACTCATAGCTGTAATAATGCAGAGAGTCTTATTTTACTTTTAACAAACTACGCATTCTTCAATTTATGTTCATTTATCAATAAACATGTCCCATCTACAGCAAATATTCTACAATATCAGACCATTCTTGCCGTCTCAAACATAATGTATAAGCAACAACCATTAGTAAAAGGCACAAACTAACAGGATAGTTGTTAATCACTACTTACTTAAGAGCTGCTTCAGCACTTTTGACGGTAACCTCGTCATCAGTTGCATCGCGATTCAGTATCCCCAAGTCAAAATACTTTATATCCAAATCTAAATAAGGAAATATGAGCTGCAACCACACAAGCAGTTAAATCACATTAAATCTCATCAAAATGCTCTGAAAAAAGAATCCGGGAATGAAATTTATAATAAAGAATTAAAACATACTTTGTCTTTTATCATACTCCAAATAATCCTGGTCATTTCATCACCTAATTGCACCATAAGAACAAAACTAAAATTAAAAAGTCTCACAGTATATAAGGAAGCAACTTATGCTCGATTTGATCACTCTTAAAGCCAAAGAATATTTAAAAATAAAAAATCATTTTAAGCTCATAACAGCCTCAACCTCATGCAGATACATTACATAACTATAATTTCACATTATTCAGTACTCAGAATTCTCAATTAGTGCAATAGAACAATTAGTGATGAAAAAGAAAGTCCGATTCTCAAATACAAAATTTCCATCTCAACCAAACAGGGTTTTAGAGAGGTTTTACCGTCCATTTCGACAATAGGATTCAGAACCTTGACTCTATCAATCCCAGCGGTAGTGGTAGCAAAACATCGAAGCGAAACGGAGGGAGCCAGCTGGTTATTAAACGCAACTCGATTCTTAACGAAGCCATTGAACATACAAGAACTCTTCGAAGACAAAAACCTGCTAGGGCTTTTAACGGCTAAAGTTGATGATGAGAGCATTATGGCAGCAGACGAGATGGCTCTTGTCCGAATTTTATTAATAAAAATTTGCATTTCATTCGGTTATCAGAAGGGTCGTCGTCCTGCTTTTAAAGACGCCGGCCGGGCTCGCTTAGGTGTGCATTTTCTAGGCTTTTCGAATTCGATCTGCAGTAGATCTATTGCTGATCCAACGGCTTGAAAGATAAAATTTGTATTCTTAGTAAGGTAGTAGTAGTGAGATTAAATTAAATTAATTTATTTTTAAAAACGGTTATCACTTTATCAAATGATTCCAATATTATATCATCGTAATTTATTTTTTTTTATTATTAATACCACCTTATTTAATTATTTTATAAGTAATAAAATTTTTTTATTAACCTACATGATCTTAATAATCTTTTATTAGCAGTCATAATGTGATAATTAATATAAAAATTATTCTTATTATCACTTATTAAAAGATTATCAAATTAATTTTAGTTTTATCAAAATTATGTCATTTTTATTTATTAAAAAAATTTTATATCTTTTTTTATTAAATTTTTAGATATAATTATCTTAATTTTTAATGAGTAATATTACGTGATCATTTAAAATGAATAATTTCGTTTCATTATTACGTAATAGAGGTGGATTGATCATTTCATAATTTCATCAAAAGCTTAAGTAGATCCTAGATAAGATCACACTCAATTCATCTTATGTAAGAGTGAGATGATGATCACCCTTTTTGGGTAGTCATATAGTATTTTTCATTTTTAATATGTGTTTTAATAGTTTTTAAAATAATAATTATACTACATAAATAAATTAAAAAAATAAATATCATATAATCATATGTTTAAAGATAAATTATAAATTATAAACATATTAAAATTACGAAACGCTCCAATCCAAGGAAAATATTACAAAAAAAATCCCATCAAGTGTATATAGTATGTGCGTTGTGCGTGTACTCAAAGAACATGTGTAAAAATGTGCAAATCACCCCATGCATGCTAGGTGTGATATGCATCGTAAAATATCTCTATTTTGAAAACTAATAAAAACCCCTTATTTAAAATTTTGAAAATTAATAAATACATCGTTGTCCCCCAACATCTGTTAATACTTGTGATTTGTGCAAAGTATGCGTGTAATATACATACTCGTGAAGAAGCATGTGTGATGACCAATAACACGTTTTCTTCTATTTCCACACACCAAATTCATTCTAATATATTCTTCACCTAGTTTAACATTTTTGTAATAATAAATTTCAATCAAAATAATCAAAGAAATCAACTTTTTAAAAGAAATTTTTTTTTTAACAACACTAGAAGCACCTTAAATCATCACCAAAATCAATTAAATTATACTCTAAAATGTTTATAATCGATTTACTAATATTTTTGTCATTTTAAATGTCGAATTTGGTAAAAAAAAAGTAAAAAATTACACTATTTTTTAATTAAAAAAGAAAGAGTTATTTTATTTCTGTATAAATTATACATATGCTAGCTACGTACTACACAATTCACATACTTTAGATATGAAGGGATATAATTGTCATTTTTAGGCACATACAATGTGTGTTATACATGTTGTTTATGCACAATATCATTAAAAAATCAATGATTTTATTACTACGCATATCGTATGTATTATGCATAATTAGGTATGCACAAACTTTTGATTAAATCCGTAAATACAAGGAAAAGTAAATAGAATTACTTTTAAAATATTTAAATTAATCAATTTCAATTGGTTTAATATATTATAACAATTTAATAAAAATTCAATCCAATATAATAATTAATTATATTTTTTAATTTTATTATATAAAATTATATTTTAATTAATCCATATAATATTTTATTTTATAAGTAATAAATTATTCGAACCAACATTTTAAATAACTAACTTTTTATACGCTATAACTCCCCCGTCGGCCCCCTGAGGCAGCGATTTATGCTTCACTACAGTGTTCCACCGTTTTCTATTAATGAAGTTAGTAAACTAGGTGGCCTAAATAGGCGTGAAGTTGGTCATGGTAAAGTGATTTGCACTTCCTTCTTGCCATGCCTTGAATATCATATAATCAAGCAAGAATGGCTTGTTGGGCTTGATTTGTGAAACTGACTTTGAAAATTCACCAAATAGATTAGCTGCTTGAGTTGACGCTGCATTGTTTATCTTGTTCTTTCTTGACTAGATTTTATGTTCTCTCTCTAGTTCGTCATCAGAGAATTATATGGGATGTAAAAAATAGAAGAAGGATGACTTAATTTGACAGAATATGTCTCAGTTTGGCCTAGAAGTTGGGTTAGAGAGGAGGGGTAGCTTCAAAACAGTCTGCAGTCACTGAACTAGATTAAGATGCCTTTGACCATTGGTTTGCAGTGGAATTAGCCTCTGAAGCTACAGCC
This sequence comes from Anacardium occidentale, assembly GCA_026122585.1. Lineage (NCBI taxonomy): Eukaryota > Viridiplantae > Streptophyta > Magnoliopsida > Sapindales > Anacardiaceae > Anacardium > Anacardium occidentale. The sequence goes on along the minus strand of JAJEJH010000381.1, from coordinate 122,490 downwards.
TAGTTGGATACCTTTTCTACTCTTCAGGTCTCAGGCCAATGAATCTGTGGAACCTTATAGCTTAAATAGGATGGTATAACTTGGAGGGCTTGAAACTTGATATCTTTAATAGATTGCTTACTTCTCGGTATTACTTTTCTGCTACTACTTTAAGCTCTCTTCCATTTATTTTCATTTAGGGTTGACTTTTCTTTTTAATGTTTCCTGATTTCAAAATTTGGGAAACATCTAATTCTCCATTACTCTCTTAAGTTAATCATTACTATGCAATGCTGGTTCTTGGCATTGACCCAATAACTTACCAAAATTTCTTCTTTCAAAGCATCTTGACAGCTGACATCTAGCAATAGAATGCTTGATTTTTTATTCTGTTCTATATATATGTGAAATCACAAAAACTTATAGCTGGTTTCTGTAATATTTGTAGGAACTCTCGCAAAGAAAGCTCAGCTTGCTGTGTTGCTTCCTGAGGATGATTTTCCGTATACTGTCCATGTCAATTCAGAGGTCATGGCCTCTGATGGTTCAACATCCATGGCAACTGTTTGTGGAGGTATTCTGTTCAATTATGTAATTTGTTGTCTGCTTGGACAACTTTGGATCCTACTTTTTTTATATTCAATAATTGTGCATTTAAAATAGTATTCATGTTGGTAAGGATTACCTGATAAACCTGTTCATATTGTGTTTCTGAATTGATGATAATACTAATAGTGTGTTTAGCCAATATTATGATGATTTGGTATTTTTTTGTTCTTTGAGTAAAATGTTTATTATGATTCTTTTAGGTTCTGTGAGGCAATATGGCTTTGATGGATGCTGGTATTCCAATATGTGAACGTGTAGCTGGTGTTTCAGTTGGTCTTGTCAGTGAAGTTGAAGGACTACCGAATATTGACTGACATATCGGTGAGATTTTGACTTGGCATGTTTTCCTTATTGCCTGGGTGGTGGTGTTTTTGCTGAAAGATATGCATTCAGATGTTATGCTTTCTCATAGAATGTTTTTAATAGCTTAAATGAAATTCTTTTTTTTAAAACAATTGCATATAGCGTCTCTATTGCCTTTAGAAATTTTAAAGTTGTGGAATTTACCATAATATCGAAAATAATTTGGCTAGTTTTTGGGGGGCTTTATTATCGTTTTCAGATAGTTATTTCTGATACCTTGCTTTATTAATGTGTTAGCTACTGTTTTAGAGTTTATTGAATGTTGGAGTTTTTTACAGGTCTAGAAGAGCATTTAGGAGACATGGGCTTTAAGATTGCTGGCACTCGGAAAGGAGTTACAGCAATTCAGTTGGATATAAAACCTGTTGGAATTCCTTTAGATATTAATTGCGAGTGTATAAAGCATGCACTTAAAGGTCGTCTTCAACTCCTCGATCACATGGAACTGCAAATTAGTGTGCCATTTGATGCTGTGTCTTTTCTACTTACCTGAACAATTATTATCTATCGTGCAGCTACCTTGAAGTACAACAATGACACTCTTCGCTGCTTGATTGGACCTCTAGGTGCTCTCAAAAGAAAAATTGAAGAGGAAGCAGGTTAAATAGAAACTAAGAATGCATTACTCGTGTTTACTATTTGGGCTTGAGACAGCTTAGACATTCTTTCTTCCTTCCTACTTGAGATTTCATATAATTTGTTTTGCCTTTTAGATAATTATTAATCTTCTGCTTGTAATTCAGGTGCATGGATCTCTATAAGTGAAAGAATGCTTACTATAGTTGCTAAGAATCAGAAGGTGATGGAAAAAGCACAAGAAAAGACACTTTTGCATTTTTTGTTCCTCTAGAGTTAGATTTAGATGTGTCTTTCTTAGGAGTAGCATTATTTTTTGTAATTCAGGAGGCTAACGGAATCGCATTTTTGTAAAGTTTTTGCAGGGGACAGGACTTTTTTTTTATTTAAAACTTCATTGCTTTGCTTTAATAGACCTTAGTAACTTTTTTACACTGTCAAACTGTATGCATCTGAAACTTCCTATACCATTCATATTCAGATTCCATTTGGTGTAGCTACTGGTGATTAAGGTCATGTTTGTTCTTTCTGGTTGTTCCGTGTTTACATTCTGAAGTTATCTTGCCCTCCAGGTTGACTTCATAATTGGCCGTGAGATTGAGATTGAGGGTTGTCTACAAGGGTATTGTAACGTCAGTCAAAGAATATGGTGCCTTCGTGGAGTTCAATGGTGGCCAACAAGGCCTGCCACACATTTCTGGTTTGTGCATGAACCGGTATGTAATAAGCAGCTGCAATTTTCTGTCTTTCTTAATGGCCAGTCAGGTCTTTCATAGGAGCTTTGAACTGCATACCCCAAGTTAACAAAGTTTCCAATAGCTTTGAAATGGTTTTAGTTACACAAAGGATGCTAATATAGAATTGTGGTTAGCTTGGTATGGTAAGATCCCAAATACAAGGTATGACATTTGGATCTTATATTGGAAACTATGACCTTCTAGTGTGGGGTTTATATGACTTTAGGCTCTACAATCTCAATAGTTAGCTTTTGAGATATGATTCTTCCAATGATCATATCATGATAGTGACGATTCTTGTATCCAGGTATCCCCGGGTTGCAGTTGTGGTAACTGTTGGCCAACAGCTCTCTTGGATGTGCATAGGGCAAAATGTTCGTGGTAATATTAAGCTATCCCTTAAAGTGGCTTTGCCTAATCCAAGAGCTAAGGCGAAGAAAGTCGTTGAAGGATACGTTCCATGCAACAAAAGAATCTACTAATGTTTGGGCGGAAACTTGCCTGATGGGCATAGCTACAGCTCCAGCAAGCAAAAGCGAAATTGGTGATTCTAACTCATATTCTTGGTCAATCCCAACAATATTAATTCGTAGTGCTGCAGAGTGTGATGTGTTAGAATTGTAATTTGCAAATTAAGGTTAATTTTAATATTCTCGTAAGGGTAAAATAGTTTAACACTTTATAAGGGCATAATTGTCTTTTTGACAATTAGTATAAAAAGTCAACTTTGCATTTGATGGAAACACATGTGCATATAAGTATTCAGAAACACAAAAAACTGGTTCCCAAAATCCACTGAATTTAGATCCCATCTCATCTAAAAAGTTTCAGTGCGCATTTTGGAAGCACTGGATTTCAACATTGACGAGGATGATCTTCTTAACAAAGAATTACAACAACTTGTTTTTGAATCGCAGAAATTAACCATGGCAGAAGGTACGCTTCCGAATCTGAAATCTGTAAAATTTGTTTTGTTATCATAGGATAACATGCTTGTTAGATGGCTTACATGATGAGGAGGAAAGATCTAATAGTCTTAATCAGAATTCTAGGTGTAGATCTAAATCACCTATGGCATCAGAAGGGAATAGTAAGTCAATAAAATCCCTGCCTCAAATTGTTGGGTTTGATTCTGGTGCTGGTGATGACAAGAGTGCTAAGGAAACCAAAGTTGAGACTGTTATTTTTATAGGAAATCTGCAGCTTGAAACAAAGGTCACCGCCAAGGTTTATCAAATTCGTGCATGTGGGTTAGTTCTTGATTCAGGTGGTCGAATTTGTGGAATGTGTTGGTCTGAGTTATGTATCTCTTGATGCTTTTGCATGGAAATTTGCAATAGCAAGGTTGATAATGTTGACAATGATGATGCCTGTTATCTTTTTGTTAATTTTATCTCTTTATTCTTCCCAACCTTTTGCTTTCAGTTACTGAATTCTAGTTTACCAATGAACAAAATCAAAAGCCATATGCTTCCTTCCTGTTGCTATCTGTGCATATTTGTATGGTTTGTTTTTTTGTTTACTTTTCCTGGATCTTTCTCTAGCTCATGGTTCTTATAAATAAATTGTCATTCAGAGAAGTGCCTTTACAGTGGCACTTTATCCATCTTTATTGTTTTAATACATTATATTAATTCGCTTCCTTTCCCAAAAGAAAACAAAATGTTTTAGTTACCCATTCTGATCATGGTGGTTTTTGAGTCAAGCTTTAAATGGAATTAGATAGATTCCTTAGGTTTCAAGGATTTGAATTTTCTGTTGCACATTTTAAGTACACGGGTAGATTTCTTATTCAAGCAGCAGCATGCAGCTTGGTAAATTGTTTATATTATTATTTATTAAATAATGGTGAATGAGTTTGAAACTTTTTTTTTTTTCTCAGAATGCCAACATGATCACCTTGCTGGTGAAAACTTTATTTTCCTCTGAATCTGTTATTTTTTCTTTTGGCATCCAAAGCAGACTAATGGCAAGAAGAAGTTCAAGGTAGGCGATGTGTTGCAGTTTAATTGTTCGAGTTTTACTAGCAAAGGGATTCCAGTGATGTCTCTAGTGGATGAGGACTAATACATACATTGACCTTCCTTGGCAACAGACTGTATACACGGTGATGGGCTAACATTGATTTGAAGGAATATTTGTGCCAGCTGTGAAGAAGCAAAACATGGGCAGGCTTCTGCAGAACATAGTCGTTGAGGCTAGTGGATGTTCAATAGGCAGCAAAGTGGATGAAATCTGGACGAATTCTCGTTATCTGGATAATGTATGTATAAGTCTCCACTGCCACCCTCTAATCAACATTATACCTATACTACGCACTCCAAAATTAGGCATGGCTCTTCTGCGTCTGTCTATTGTAAATTTTAGGTTGAATTATTACCAAGAAAATACTGCAGTATTTGACTTGGGGAAGTTAAGGTTGCTTTCCTATCTTCAAGAAGCACTGGAGGGAACCCAGTTTGATAATTTTTGGAGGATTTAGAGGGAGTTTTGATAGGTAATCAAACATTGGGGAATTAATGTCATTGAGTCTAATTGATGTCTGATAACATTCTTGAAGTGTCAAAATTATTAGATTGAAATGAAAAATGTTGTCGATTTTTGAACAGATACTTGGACATGATTTATAATATCTAATTGAACAATGGCAAATGCTGAAAACAGATAAGAATAGTTTGAAATGCATGGCATCTGTGCATGGCCAGGAGTCATCTGGTGTTAATTAGCTTTTACAATTATGTGCTTTGCCACCTCTCTCTCTCTCCCTCCCAAACATCACAAACAGACTCCTTAATTTAACACCACTGCTACCACAGCCCTAAATATAACCAAAATATAGAAGACAATCAATGAGAAATGAGAAGTTTCCCAAGAAATATTATAAGAAAGAAAAAACAGAAATCCCCTTCTTTCTCTCCTCTTTCTTTCTCATGGACATTCTCAACTTAATCTTCCCGTTCGTTATCTTGATTTCTGTAGTAGCTCGTGCAGACCCCAGAATTAGCATGGTTGTGCATTCATGTGAAAAACTGCATCAACAAGAAGAATCAGATTTTCCCATACAGAACTACTCAGATTTCATGCATCAGCTAAAAGAAGAGCTGGGTCGAGACAAGTATGTGTCTTATACAATTGGATCTGCGGTAAAATTTTATCTGATATCACAATGCATGGAAGATCTTTCTGATAAAGAATGCCAAATATGCTTCTCTCATATTACCACCGTCTTGGCCAATTGTTTTCCAGCTTCCAGTGCTCGTGTTTATCTTGATGGATGTTTCCTGAGGTTTGAGAATTACAGTTTCCTTAAAGAATCAATCGGCCCTATTGATGTCACGGTAATAAATCTATTTCCCTTTCTATGTTTTGGTCAATTTGTTTTGTTTGGTTTTTCAATTAATTTTACATGTTATATTACAATAGAAATGCGGCCAGGATACTGAACCTGAGCAGGATTTCAGAAAGCTAGTTGAAGAGGTGATAAAAGGTATCGTCCAGAAGGCGCCGAATGATGAGACAGGGTTTTTTGCAGTACTCACGACGACCAGAAATGGCATATCCGCCTACGGTTTGGCGACTTGTTGGAAACACCTGGACAAAGCTATGTGTTCAGAATGCTTAAACGATGCAGCCTCAAGTACAACATCTTGCTTGCCATCAGCAGAGGGCCGTGCGCTCAATGCCGGCTGCTTTTTGCGATATTCTCGTTATGAATTTGCCAACTATATGCGTTTCGGGATTAGAGGAAGAGATGGTATAATATAATAATGTCATTATATAAATATATACCACTTTTCAGAAACATTCAATCTTTCTAATTGACCATTTTCATGCAGCTCGAAAATGGCTGTACATTACATATGCTATTTCTGCGGTTATATTATGCATAACGGCAATTGGGCTAGGGTTCTTCGTTGGCAAAGTCACTTACAGAAATAAGGTCTCCAGGAATATGCAAAAAGGTAATTCATGCAATAATTTCTTCAGATTAAGTTCCTTCATTTAAAAGTTTAGATGCAGCTACTATATTATTACTCAAAATATACCCTTTTTTTCATAATCATATAAAGGGTTGGAGATGGATTTATCAGCATTACATAAGAGGTTGCAGTTCTTGCAGTTCAAGTACTCAACACTAGAGAAAGCAACTGACTCCTTCTGTGAATCTAAACAGCTTGGTCGTGGAGGATTCGGAGAGATATTTAAGGTAATTGATTTAGTAAAATCCTTCCTTAATTATAATTTTTTATATCTATACTAAATTAACGTGCATGGATTTGAGCAGGGGACCTTGGCCGATGGTAGAGAAATAGCAGTAAAACGTTTACTATTAAACAGAAAGAATAAAATTATGGAGATTTGCAATGAAATGGATATCATGAGCCGAGCTCACCATAAGAACTTGGTTCGATTCCTTGGTTGCTGCTTCACAAAAGCAGACAGCTACGTTGTCTATGAATACGTTGCAAACAAGAGCCTCGACCGAATTTTGTTCGGTAAGCATTCTGATTAGTGGTGTATAAATAAGAACTTAGTTTAAATTCTCTTATAACCTTTTTTTTTTTCCCTACAAATGGAAGAAAGACCCTGTGGAGAAGAAGAAACTCGATTGGAAAAAAAGGCTTGAAATAATCATGGGAACGGCTGAAGGTTTAGAATATCTTCACGGTTCTGACATGCAGATTATTCATCGTGATATCAAAGCTAGCAATATCTTATTAGACTTAAAATACAGACCGAAAATAGCAGATTTTGGGCTTGCCAGGTTTTGCTCCAGCGAGAGATCCAATATGCTTACCACTCCTATTGCCGGCACGTTGTGAGTTTTTTGTGTATATCTATTACACTGGTAATTTTCCTGGAAAATTCTTTTTCTTATTTAAATCTTAGTTCTGTAGTGGGTACATGGCTCCTGAATATATTGCGAAGGGACGATTAACTGAGAAAGTAGACGTTTACAGTTTCGGAGTTTTGGTGCTTGAAATAGTTAGCGGGATACAGAGTAATAAATTTCAGTCTGAGTATTGTTTAGAAACTCTGGTTATTAACGTAAGTTTTGAAGGAAAAAAACTTTTACCTGAACAAATGAAAGCGAAAATTTCCATGATTTTATTTTTATTTCCAAGATGCAGACATGGAAGCACTTCCAGGCGAGCACAGTAACTAAGATAATCGACAAAAGCATGGAGAATACGGCAGAAGAAATAGAAGAAATCGAAAGAGTCATTTGGGTAGGTTTATTATGCACACAAGAGTCAGTCTTTCGTCGTCCAACAATGACAAAGATCGTTCAAATGCTTAAACAACGGAATACTCCATTGCCGCTTCCATCGAGGCCTCCATTTATAGAGGAATATGCATGGAGTTAACATACTTCACCTTCGGCAGGCTTGGCCTGGCCTCTCGCCGCCAATCCGTACAAAAAAGTTGGCATAATTTTAGATGATCATCGTCATGTAAACACGAGTATGTTTTTTTTTTGTTTAGCTTTTGTTGGCACTTCTTTTTGGCCTGTTAGATACCGTTTTCCACACTTAAATTTTTAAACTAATTTGGTGAAGATTGTACCAAACGTCTCATTTTTTAATGATAAAAGAAGAATGGATCAGCATGAATGGAAGATTTAGATAATATAAAGATGGTTCAAATGTCAAAGCTCTATTTTTTTTTCTTTTTATTAAAGTGAAAAAGAAAATAAAAAGAAAAAAAGATTCTTGTGTCAAAAACGACATCTCAAATCAATATATTAACAAAACAAGAGAAATAAAGTAAAAGTTCTCCTCCCCACCTCCATTAAAGATGGACCCTTCCCGTCCCATTCCCAATCTTTATCTTTACTCTTCACCTTTCAAACTAGAAAGTTGGGTTGCTTCCAGATTCATGCTACCTTGGAAATTTTAATATACAGACATGTAAAAAAGACAAAAATTCCTATTTTTTTATTCTAGCTACCCTAAATTTGGAAGAAAATTGCACAGTGCTCCTAGATTCATCCTCCCTTGGAAATTTTAATATACAGACTTGTAATAAAAAAGCCAAAAATTCCTTTTTTTTTATTCTAGCTACCATAAATTTGGAAAAAAAATTGCACAGTGCTTCTAGATTGATGCATATATATTGACCTAATTCTCATATTCTACATACCCATATATTAAAATGAATCCCATTTCAATTTGCCAACATATAAAGCTAAAGCTAGACCTTTTCTTTCTAAATCCAGCAGCCTTTGATGCAAATTTCATATAGTTTGGTACTTATAAAGGTTGATATACATTACCTCTACTGATTAAAATAAAAGACATATAGATTAGGTTTGCATTTCAAAATATATACAACTTTAATTATAAAACAATACATTTTTAGGAAATAAAGTAGGGTTTTTTTTATATGTTATTTATGATATGTTATGCCTTCAACTTTTTGTTTGGCAGATTTACATGAAACTTAAATTAAACATGCCTAGCAAATAATTTCCATCACATTGTCACACTACATCATGATGATAGAGGGGCTTGCATTCTTGATTGCAATGCAATCTGATATTTTTAATATTAAGATTATATATTGATAGAGGGCAACAATAATGGGTACTCAAAATTGGAAGCCGCAAAATTTTTATGAGCCTAAATGGAAATAAAGAGTGTTGCAGGTCATTATCGGTTCAAATGGAACCGACCAAGTGTGAAATGAGAAAGCCTGGCCCTCCCTTTCAACGCTTTTTCTTTTTCTCAGCTGTCAAATTCATTCCTCTGCCTCTTTTTTCTATTTCCACACTGCTATTTGCCCACTGTAACTTAGCAGAGTCACAGGCTTAATAGGATTTCCTTTATCGCTTTTGCTTTTTCAGATTAACATATATCAAGGGTGATTGAGACATGTGTGCTTTTAGTAAAACAGCATCTATTTCTTAGAGATAGAAGAGGGTAGTTTGACAGCGAGAAATTAATGAGATGCTTGGATTGGAAGTAGCTTTAAATTATTAAAGATAAATAGAATCCTAATACAGTTGATATACCGACTGGCCATTGTCACTTTCCTCACTGAACTGCCTGTTGACAAACACAAAGAAGCAGCCAGAAGAAGAAGAAGAAGAAAACCAAACAAATAGAAACAACAGAGAACCTTAAAAAAAACCCAACCACAACAAGGGCCACATACACCGTTTACTTTGAATTTTGACTTTTTTTTCTCTTTTCACACTTCTTGATTTGCCTTCTCTTCTTCATTTTCTTCAATTTCATTTACACAGGGAGAAGCAGAAGTATACCAGTAACATATAATCGACTCCATGCATCTCTCAGGCTCAGCTCTAACATGGCTCTTTCTTTTCTTGCTCTTTCATGTTTCTCATTCTGATCCCAGAATTTCCCAAGCTGGCCTCTTTTGTGGCACCAACAAATCAAAAACTTCAAACTATGTTCCAACCTTTGTCCAAGAAATGGAAAATCTTTCTCAACTGATAACCAACACCCACTTCGCCACGTACCACGTTAACCTCTCCAGCACTAATAATAAAACAACAAATTCTTCTTCTTCTCCTTCTTCTTCTTTGTCTTCGTGCATTTACGCTTTGACTCAGTGCCATCGCGACCTCTCACAGACTGATTGTCTCCTTTGTTACGTTGCAGCTCGAACAACTCTCCCTAGTTGCCTCCCTGCTCTCTCAGCTCGCATCTTTCTCGACGGCTGTTTCTTACGTTATGACCACTACATGTTCTATAAGGAGTATGTTTCGCCTGTTCTTGATAATGTAACATGCAGTAGAGAGAATGCTACCGTTGCCAATCACAAGAACGAGACTGAGTTTCTCACCAGCGTCGGCTATGCAGTTGGGAACGTTTCGAGAAGGGCAGTGAGAGCAGGGAGTGGATGGTTCGGAACGGCGGAAGTGGAGGGCGTTTATGCATTAGCTCAGTGCTGGGAGAGCGTCGGAAAGGATGGGTGTAGAAAGTGTTTAGAGAAAGCTGGAAAGGCTGTCAAAGGATGTGGGTTGAAGAGAGAAGGGAGAAGTTTGAATACTGGATGTTATTTGAGATACTCCAATCAGAAGTTCTTCAATGACGATGGATCGGATGAGGGTGGCCACGGTAATCTATAAGTTTTTTATTCTAAAATTTTCCGGTTGTTTGGCTGTTGACATTGCAGGGGAGAAGGCAGACTTTGAATTTTAAGTTGTTGATCAAATTGTTTGCATTCGATCTTGAAAATTACTTTTAATTTAACAAATCTTGATTTAGTTTCCTTGATTTTCTCAGCCAGCAAACATCTTCTTTCTCTCTTTTTTATTGCCATTATTCATGTTCAGAACAAGGACGAGTTTAAGAATCGTTCTTTTCCCCTCTGTTACTGTACAATACAATTCTAAATGTCCCATTTTATCTGGATGATCTCGAAGATCTAAGCACGTTATCATGTTTTGCAGTTTCTGCGCTCGGAATCACCATGGCCATTTCCTTAGCAACAGCTGCATTCATCGTGGTCTTTCTCTTTGCAGCTTATGCAAGCTATACAAGAATAAAAAAGATGAAAGAAGGTAAAACATATTATTGGCTTCTATTTTTTTGTTTTTTAATTTGTTTCCGTCTATCACTTAAGTTTTAGCATTCTGAGATCGAAGTTCTCTCTTGCTCTACCTAGAACGAAATAATCTTGCTCAATTTGCGATCCCAATGAAGAATTCTTGCTTGAGTTTCAAATATGAGACCCTCGAGAAGGCGACGGGTTATTTCAGTGCTTCAAAGAAATTAGGCCAAGGAGGAGCTGGTTCCGTATACGTGGGAACTCTTCCAAATGGGAAACTTGTGGCTGTCAAGAGGCTAATATTTAATACAAGACAGTGGGTAGATGAGTTTTTCAATGAGGTAAATTTAATCAGCAAAATTCAACACAAGAATCTGGTGAAGCTTTTGGGTTGTAGCATTGAAGGCCCTGAGAGCCTCCTGGTTTATGAGTATGTTCCGAACAAGAGCCTTGATCAATTCCTTTCCGGTAATTGTCTACACTCTGCCTTACGTCCGATTTAAACAAAGAACTGCAGAGGAACTAGAATATGATTCTAATAGATTGTAATAATTCTTCTTTACGTTGCAGAGAACAAAAAAACAGAACTTCTAAACTGGGAGAAGCGGCTTAAAATCATAATTGGCATTGCTGAGGGGCTGGCATATCTTCACGGAGGTTCAGAGAAAAGAATAATCCATCGAGACATTAAGAGCAGCAACATTCTTCTAGACGAAGATTTTACTCCAAAGATTGCAGATTTCGGACTTGCCCGGAATTTTGCTGCTGACAAGTCTCATCTTAGCACCGGAGTTGCAGGAACACTGTGAGAAAAATGATCTGAACAAAGCAGATAGCTATAATTAACATTTGGCCTAAACAGAAAATTATTCTAAATTTGTTTTCCTTTATAATACAAGTAATTTTCAAGGTTATAAGTCTTTGTGGTGCAGAGGATACATGGCTCCCGAGTACCTTGTTCGAGGACAACTTACCGAGAAGGCAGATGTTTATAGCTTTGGAGTACTGGTTCTTGAGATTGCGAGTGGCAGAAGAAACAATCTTTACTCACAGGACTTTGTATCTCCTCTCCAAGCAGTAAGCTTTACCCTTCCCTGCAATTTAAATTTGGTGATAGAAAACGAATTTACCAGACCAATTTCATTGGGATTCATTCAATTTTGGCCTCAGGTTTGGACACTTTACAGATCAAACAATCTGATAGAAGCAGTTGACTCTAGCCTAAACGAAGAATTTCCTGTACAAGAGGCAACTGATGTGCTTCAAATTGGGTTGCTGTGCACACAAGCAGAAGTTGCTTTAAGGCCATCCATGGCCCAAGTAGTGTCTATGCTAACCACCAAAAGTTGCCAGATCCCGACCCCGCATCAGCCGCCTTTTATGAGTTCTAATGCGATGAAGCCAGAAGGCTCCCCAAGGTCTCAGAGCACCAACAGTTTCATAGCAAATGCAGCAAGAAAAATGGAATTGTCATCCACCTCTTCTACAGAGTCCTCGAGTATGGGCAGCTCAGATGGTCATTCAAGAAGCATCAGAAAGTAAATTCATGAGACTGATCCAATGGCCAGAGAAGGAGACACGTACAGGTGAATAGGGCAAACATGTCATACGTTTTTGGCAAAAAGATTGGAAATAAATTGTCCACACAACTTGGCTTTCGATTTGATGGGACTCTTCGCACGTCCTTAGCCTGTCTTAATCTAAATTAATCCCAATCCAGTCTGAATCGACATCCTCTGAAGATGTGATGTGAAAAACATTAAAATTGATACCATCGTTTAGACACGTTGGGCCCCGCCAAAGGGCCATGCTAAAATCTTGAAATTCAGTTCAGTCGGATATAATACTGTTAAAAAAAAAAAATTTAAATTTATTAAATATTAAGTTTAAAAAACATATTTTTAATAAAAAATAAAAAATTGATAAAAAAATTATAATAAGTTAATTGAGATGAAAAAAATATAATAAAATAATTGAGTTGTTACTTTGTGGAAAAATTAAAAGATTGAAATTTAGTTAATTGATTTTAATAATTCATTTCATTCATTATAAATATTTTTTTAATGTTAAACAATTCGAATACTACCATTAATAAATTTAATTTCATTTTTCTTTCAACCAAGTTGGATCAAAGATTAAAATGTACATAAAAAGTGAAAAGGAAAAAAGAACAGAGACTTAGAATTTGTATGCAAAAATAGTCTTATGAAATCAATCAAGTAATCAAAGTCTTAAAATACATTTAAAGGGGTCAATGCGACAATGAACATCCACAGAAGAGAAATCCCCAGTAAGGAAAAAAAAAAAAAAAGTGCTTTCTGGGTGAAAATGGGTAGATCAGCTGTAAACCACAAAGACTAAAATTAGTGGTCCTGACCCGATGATAACATAAAACCAAGATCAATGGAGAATTCAACTTCAACAGACTGCACATGGCCTGCAGAGAAAACAAGAAAAAGGAAAATGAAAAAGTAAACTAGTAATACATCCTACTCAGCTTCTTCCACCTTTTTCAAGAAGATGATAAAATTCCCTGGTTCGTCTTTTGGTGCATTTTCCACAATCCTCCGGCAATTAATCCGAGAGAAATCCATCCCATAGATGATCTCTTTCAGAACACTGGCTCCCTCCAAAGGAGCATGCGCAATTTTTTTTCTGCAATTTCCACAAGTTAGTTAAAGATAATTTTTTTCTTTCCTGGGGTGCTGCTGGGACATTTGTTGCAATGACATATCCATAATTTGACCGACTCAAAGCACTTAAAATGAAGAAAACATGCATAATCGTAAGCAGAATTTAAACATGAAATCTGCATACCTGTAGTGCTTCAACAGACGGGGTCAGGGTCGCAACCGTAGAGTTAGACTAGATGTTTCTCCTGCAAAAAGAATAAGCTAAACTGCTGGCTTTTATTATTCTATTACTAAACACTTAGAAGCCGTTCTCGTGTTATATATTGAGCAATCCAAACCAGAAATCTTCTACCAATTATATCATTAATCACTGCCTTAAAAAAATAGTAGCATCTTAATAAAAGGACGCTGTTCGGTCAACCAATGGAGACTCTTGAGCCACATTAGAAAATAGTCAATGGGACACAATTATATTGGTTATAAATAGGTATTTGAACAGTTCCTTGTGTATGAACACGACTTTTAACATAAAATGAACAAAACTTTTAACTTCTCCAATGAATTATTAAATAATTGTTTAATAATTGAAATGTACTTTTTTTTTATAAAAACACCAAACAACAAGATTAGAACCATCATTATGCTTTATTACACATTGATAAAATTACGTCGAACTCATGGAATGTTTATTCTAAAGCTTAGATGCTGAGTTGCTCATGATGTAACATGATTCTTCATTTGATCATTCTATATTATGCTAAAAAAAATTGAACATGAAACACCCGTTCAGTATAATGGAAGTCAATAACGGATTTGTTACATCAATTTATTTCAAAAGATTTTAAATTGTTCAATTCAAAGAGATTGAAAAAAATTTGGAATGAAATCAATTTAATTAACGCTCAAGGTTGTCAAATTAGTAAAATCTCAATTTGAGTTTAAATTCAAGACAAATTTGATTGATTTAAATTCAATTTAAAAAATTATATTTTAATTTTTTAATTACATGTTAAACACTTTAATTTATATATTTATCAATGAAAAAATAATTAAATCAATTGAAACGAAAACACATTACTTATCCAATTGTGAAGAGTAAAATTTAAGTTTTATTCTATTGTTATTAGACGTTTTATTCCTATTTTAAAATAAGATTTTGTTTGTATTAACATTACAAACAACGCAACCTTTTACTTTGAGGACTCCAAATGATCAACAGTAATTCAGGTCTTCTCTAGTAGAAATTCAATTAGCATTTCTCAGCAGACAAAAAGCTTGAAATATGAAAATTAAAAAGGAAATTAAATAGACGTACCAGAAACAGAAGTTAACAGTGTGTATGGCAGGCACGTAGCCACAGTGCCTTCAAAACACTCTGGAAGCTGAGAGAGCTTCAGCAATCTGCGTTCACCAATTTTTTATTTCGAATTTTAGGGTATAGAATGTCTGTCAGATATTTCTATATCTATTTCAAATATGGAAACAAACTTATATGATCAGGATGAATATTAATCTTTTCTCGGTTCTGGTTAATTATGAATCAAAATCCAGATGTTAGAGAAATGAAAAGACACTCTTAAACCCAAGAAATGAATGTGCATCTCTGCTTTTCTCTGTTGGTGCCAATGGAGAGTACTGCCTTTCTGATGCGCTTGGGGAATATTTTTGCATCTTGGTAACCTCCATGGAGTTTCCTGCTTCCCCAAATCGCATGTTGCTCTTCATCATAGATATATCGAAGGAAAGCATTTTCGTAGATGATGTCTTAGTTTTATTGGTGATTATGGAATTTGCGTCTTTCGGCATCTCAGAAGCACCACTGCGAAACTCGGACTGATTCTCTGAAGAACGTTCATTTGTTTGAATCAGCCGCTCAGACTCCGTAGCAGTGGATAGATTGAAGTTGCAGATTGGAAAATTCTTGGATTTTTTCCGTATGTGATCAAAGATTGTGTCTTCAGTTAAAGTCTTCAAAATGCCATCTTCCTGTTGAGATAGAAGCCCACCTTGAATAACCAATAATAAACTATTAAGATCGCGCCACACAATAAGCAGCGAGGGATAATTAAAAACTTTTCGTCTAGTACAAAATGCACCTGAGTCATCGATATGGTTAATGGTTCCCAAGCTTCCAGCAGTAAAATGGCACTCCGGAGTCATTTGTGGAAATTTGGTTATCTCTGTTTCTTCTGGGACATCTGAGACATCAGAGAGTTCAAGGTGCTTCTCATGGGCAACCATTGGTGTAGTCAAGACAGGAAATTTCTTGGCTTTATCACGTATGTGTTTAAATATTGTTTCCTCAGATATGATTTTGCAATCATCGTCTTCAGATTCACCAGCTGGCTTACCTATTGCGATTCAAGGTAGAAGTGGTGCATTACAGGGAAAAATATATAAGAAAATGAAAGTGGAATGTATATAATGTAAGCTATACCTTCCGCAAACTCCTCATCCAGAAGGTTGAAACTGGGTCTGAGATGGAAATTAAATGACTTTATTATTAATAGAAAAAGTTGAAGATCTACAGATCAGAAGAAAGACTCACATTGAACTGTCAATCCTTTTATCCTTCTGGTGCAGTTTTCGGATTGTGGCTTCATTTTCCTCTTCTACTACACGTACTTTCTTGGGTGGAGAAATAAAGGAAGGCTTCGTATTTCCACGTTTGTTATTCACAAGTGAGTTATTCTCCTCAAACAGTTGTAGTTTCTGGTGTATATCGATGCCAACTGAATAAAAAACACAAGATAAAACTTACACTCCCTAATATAAACATAGTAATATCTGTAATTATGGAAATTAGATGTTTTTTGAAAGAAGCTTAACTGTACTCTTCAAAAATAAGGTCAGCTTTAACAGTCAGCTTCCCTTGCTGGGGATATGATGAGAAAACAGTAACGCTGTAGGGGCTGCAAAGAAAACCGACCACATCAATTTTGAATTGTGCGTGGCAAAATTGAGACATTGTTGTCCAAATGAAAAAATTGATGAACTGTGCTATAGAACCAGCAACCTGAACCAATTTTTCATGATGCATTTTACTACAGAAATGCAGTCTGCATTGTTATCACAAACTTGAAATTTTATGTACTAATAATTGTTGTAAAAGTTTTTCAGTAACCATCACCAAATAGGCAGAGAAGAACATTGCAGCTTTAGGGCCTTACTTTCATTATGTCAGTATATGAATAATTTTTGTAAAAAATGTTCTCAAGCTCAATCATGTGTGGGTACATTCAGTAAAGTGACAATTTAATTGTTGAGTTATAAACACAAAGAAGAAAACTGATTGTAACTTTAAATATTACCTGGAGAACTCATCAACTCTGCTGCAGCCAACATAGATAGAGTCAAACAATGTGTCAATGATGTAGGAAGCATGGAATAGCACATAGTAGTAAGCATAAACCAAGGAGTCACAGTTTCTAATAACAAATTCATTCAAGCAAATCAGTAACTTTTCCAGTGCAAACTCAGGCATATAAGGCATTCCTGAGCAGGAACTCCTTGGTCATATGCTTAAAATTTTCATCCTTCTACGCAAAATTAGTGAATGCAAAAGAATATGTGCTCAGCACCTTATTTTTTCGTGAAAGAGAATTAGATTATCTTCTTCTGCACCAACAATCTGAAAATCATAGTAAGAATAATGGAACCAAAAAAATCAGTAATGTATTTGTATTGCATCATAATTAATATCACTAAGGCTTGAAGAAAGGTTGTAGACAAATTCCAGCCAATGTACCATGTCAGCATAATGTTGTTTGGCAGACTGTTCAGACTGTGATAGCCTAGTCAATATTACTTGCACCTTGGGCATTCCTTGTCCCTGGCATTTTTTTTCTTCGACCTTGACATCAACTTTTGGAGGAAGAGCCAGTAGGGACTCCTTGATATGGTTTCCAAATGGATATTTTCTACCAGTGACTATTTCTATCCTCCTCGGATCAGCTTCAGCTAATGTTTCAAATGATTTCACTCCCATTGAGTGTAAAGCCTGAACAAAGCGGTGGAAAATAGAAACATAATTATTTAACTTAAAATTTTAGGAGTCGTAATTCTTCTATTAGCAACAAATATGTCAGCGAAGAAAACCTTCGCAGTCACCATTCCAATCCCAGGTAACTGTTTCAGCAAATATGGACTGTCATCCCAGAGTCTTTGATATAATGATTTGGCAAGAATGGTGGAGTTTACAGCTCCTCTGTAATTCTTTTTATATATGAAGTACTCTTTCATGCACTTGGCAATTCTGCAACCATTCATGCAAATAGCATTCGTGTCCTTTGGCAAGCAAAAGCAGTTCATCATTCATCACTCAAAATTCAAGAAAAATTACAAGGAAACCAATGTAATGAAGCTTCTGTTGTTGTGAAACCTGAGTCAGAGATAAATCATGAACGGAAGGATCCCCAGTTAAGCAATCATTTGCCAGAACAAATATCTTCTCTTCTCTGGTTTGAATACGCTTTTTCCGCTTTCCTTTATCACCATTGATATGAAAGCGAAGCCGGCCATCTTTGTCAATGTTAACGTCATTTAAAATCTTCTTCTCATTGCGCCGAAGTTGTATCCCTTCATTATCGGTAAATCAAGAATTCATTACTCATGTAATTTAACTTTTGACAAATGAGTGCAAAAAACAACTGTTATATGACTACTCATACAAGCAATCTCTTCAGCATGGCATAAAACGTGAAGGGCATCTTCTAAACTGCAGTTTACTTGGGCCTGCATAATGTGTTTCATTGTATTGAATTTCAAATAGTATTTGGTCATCAATCTTCCAGGCTCTGAAGACATGGGAACATATATTATTAGAGCTTAATGATACTTTATGTCCATCAAAACTTCTAAACTGCTTGACGAGTCTATATTACCTAGTGGTTTCAAGAGGAAACCATCTTCGTCAGCCCAGATCATTTGATGGCTTGACAACTCATTAACTTTTTGAACGCAGAGTTCTGATGACAACACATTTATAAACAGTGAAGAAGGAAAAAGAAAACATAATAGCTCAACTATTGTGTGATTAAAGCACCTTGCATGTGCTTGTCTATATTGTCTCTGGAAATCACTTTCCTAAGTGCATAATTTTGAGGGTTCTGTTTATTCATAAAAGCTTCAGAAAATTAATTAGATGGACATGAATGTCTTCGTGTGATATGATAACCTAAGAAATCCGTAAATACATGCCTTTTTCATTCTCACATACAAATACGAGCACTTCATCCATTCAATTGCCTGTGTAATATCAGAAACAGTCAGTTGAACAATTTCTGCAGTCAAGTGTTCCGTCACACATGAAAGCAACCTACAGTAGCAAGAAATTTAGACCACCTAATTAGTTGACATTCGTAACTTTCCACATAGTATGTAACCAATAAACCAAACAGTAATACAATTATAAGCATACCGGGATTCCACCATTTCACATCCATTCAAGAGATTCTCATATAGATGAACCTGGGGTCATGTGTAAAATCAAAGGAGCTGAAATCAGAAATAAACAAACAGGAGTGAACGAAAGACAGAAAAGAAACATGCACGAATGTCATGGAAAGGGTGGGAGAGAGGGAATTATTAGTTACAGTGTCTTTTCTTGTCATTATTATAACAGTTCCTGTGTCATTGAAGGGTGGCCGCCCTGCCCTTCCACACATCTGCGTTAAGTTGAATAACTTTGGATATAATAAACAATAACTTGAGAATCGAAGAATACAAATATGCATGCAGTTATTAAAAGCGTTTTTCTTTCTTCTTTCCCTTTCTTTTTTGGTGACATATGGTTATTCTGAGTTTGCATGCATGCTCATTCCATTTCACCCCCTCACATATCTTCAAACTTCTCCCTCTCTGCCGAAATGTCTTCCTCATCAACCAAAAAAATACATGATTTGAAATCATACATGTTTATTGGAATCTTCTAAAAGTAAATTCAATTTCATACAAATTATTGTTACAAAGTATATTGAAGCATGTTGCACACCTGCAGTACGGTGGAACGGTCATATTCCATGTAAAGACCTTTTTCCTTGATGCTGCAGAAAAGATAAATTTTGGTAACTGACAATGGAACGTTGCAGAAAAGGCCTATATTTGAGGGTCTATCTTGTAGTTTTACTACTAGATGCTGTGACAAACAGTTGGACATACAAATGCTGTGTTGATTTTATTACTACTGTATGTGCCGGTAGATTGATTCCATGGGCAAGAGTGTTCGTTGTGCACAGAATTTGAATATCTCCCTTAAGAAAAAGTCCTTCAATGAGGCTGCGATCTTTCAGGCTCAGTCCACCATTATGGTAACCAACTGCCAAAATGAAATTTGCATGATCATCGATCAAGTCAAGGAAGCAAAAGCAACAATTTCAATATCATGAGAAGATTATAAAAAAAAAAAAGGGCTCTATACCTCCGTATAGGATATAAGATTGCATTTGTTTGTCAGTACATGATAGAGAAGCTTCTCTTAGCCTCTCCTGCTGCTCACGGTCTCTAATAAATGGGTTTGAATAGCCAAAGGTCATTGCCGTCTGCGTGAGTTGCTGTGCAGCTTCTTGAGCTCCTTTTCTAGTTGAACAAAAAACCAGAGCAGATTTTCCCCTTGAATATTGCATCAGAATATCTGTCAAAAAATTTTATGAATACATAATTTTCTTCATTCGTTTAGTTGGTAATAAGTTAATTAACTAAAGAAAAATTAATAAGAAACTAGTAGTCCCACTTACCAAAAATGTAGTTTTGAAGACGCTGCACAATGAAATAAATAATTGGAATAAGTAAAATGAGACAATGCTCTATTATTTAACCAATAAACTATTAAAATTAAAGAAAAATAAATTTTGAGAATCAAGAACTTGCCTTCTCAAATAGATAATCATTTTTTGCTGGGGTATAACCTGCATGAAAAATAATTTATTGGTAATAGTAATGAAAACTAAAAAAGTAAAAGATACATGAAATTAAAAGAACCATCTATCCATTCCATTGTAGGTCTTTAAATCACCACATACATAAAATCATACAAAGCAAACTCTGAATTATATATATTTTCTCCTAATGTGTGTATTTAAGTTGTATTCACAAAAATAAAGGGACTCATTTGATAAATGGAATTGAATGCTTAAAGTCTACACTTTAGTCCACATTATCCTAAACCGATAGACGGTAAGGCAAGGAGAAAACATTGATCAGAAACTTTAAGTATAGGAAAGCAAGTTTTGTATAAAACATTGAAGAGATATGTGCATACCAAAGACTTTTGTAGATAACTTTATCGGCCTCATCTCTTCTCCAAACCTGGGTGAACATCAGAAAAGCTAGAAGGAGCCAACCAACATGATCAAAGAAGTAGAGAAAATATATCATTTACCGACTACAAAGGTACCTTTTAATTCCTTCAACAGGAACATTAAGCCATTCCGCTGCATTTGTTAATATGCGGTTGAGTAAATTCATAATCACTTGTCATCAGTTGCAGTATAAAAAATTAAATTACCATATTAATCTCTTAAAATGAGCAAGAGATTGAATGTAAATTTACCAAGGTCCTCAATGTTTGGAATTGTGGCCGACACAGCCAGAAAGCGGACACTACCTAGAGGACATGATTTCATCATAGGGTTACGTGCAATCATTTTTATTCTACTAATTACTGCCTCCAGAGCTGCTCCACGTGGATCATTCAATAGGTGAACCTCATCAATAAGTAGAAGTGCAATATCACTGAAAAAGCTCAGGCCCCCATTCTTTATGCGATATCGAGTTACCGCATCAAATTTCTACACAGGAAGGAAATCCATTTTTGCCATGCCCCAATAACAGTCAGTAATTTCAAGGAATTTACTATACACAAACAAGCACACATGGAGAGGGATGAATATCCGTCTCCACAGCCACAATTGAAACAATCAGTTACAAGTGAATGGATTCAAATTGACATACTATAGGAACCTGGTAATTGCAGTGAAAAAATGATAGACATGATAACAAAAGGTGGTCCAAGACAGAGATGAGTCTGAAAATGATCCGGTAGTCAGAAGAATTTTTTGATTAGTTGAAGTGACTGTATTTCCATTTATAGAAAGTATTTTGCTTAAAAATGATAGACATGACAACAAAAGGTGGTCTAAGACAGAGATGAGTGTGAAAATGATCCGGTAGTTCGAAGAACTTTTTGATCAGTTGAAGTGATTGTATTTCCATTTATAGAAAGTATTTTGCTTGAAATCATTTGCATTTCTCTATAACATGAATAAGAATACTCACCTCAGGAGTAGTTAGGACAATGTCCGCTTCTTGTATGTTCCTTGTCTTATAGTATTCATTGTCACCTGTCAGCTCCAAACAGTTTATCCCCCATGATCCAAACTTCTGGCTCCACTCACGGACCTTCTCCTGTACTAATGCTTTGGATGGGGCTATATAGATCTTGAGGCACATTAACGCAAAGGAGGAAACAATAAGCTTATTTTTAATATGTGTTATTCAATCTTGATACAGCAGGTCCTATAGCATCAAGAGTCCACTTAATTTAAAGTTGCTGTTCTCTAAAATGATTGTGCATCAACTACGCAAATTACTGTGAACTATAATCTAGAAATCTGGAGGAAAAATAATGAAACATCAAAAGTAAATGCATGCCCCGGTTTTTTAAGAGAAAGATGAAAAGAGAATCAACACGGGTATCTTTGCTTCTTTAAAAAAAGAAATTGAGAAAATTATATTCTCCTGAATGTACTGGGTGTAAAATAAATGTTTAGAATTTTG
Organism: Anacardium occidentale; assembly: GCA_026122585.1. Lineage (NCBI taxonomy): Eukaryota > Viridiplantae > Streptophyta > Magnoliopsida > Sapindales > Anacardiaceae > Anacardium > Anacardium occidentale. The sequence continues at coordinate 100,298 of JAJEJH010000381.1, read as the reverse complement.
CCAATAGCACACTGCATTTGGGACTCACCGTTTTAAGGGTTCCCTTTCTGTGAACAAACCTCCCCTCAGAAATGAAGCTTGAGAGAAGCCTCAGAATGCACAGCTCAAAGAGCACTGTTTTGCCACTTCCAGTTGGTGCTGAGACAACCATATTAACATCAGAGTAGAAACATACAGAAAAGCATTCACTCTGTAGAGAATTAAAATATCTGCAAGTACACAAAATGAAAACACAATAAGTATGAATGATAACAAGATATTGAAGAAATTCTGCACCGATCAAAATGATGACATGAAACCGTGCAAAACAGGTAACATAACCAAAGAATGGGCAAATTTTCTTGATTCGCTTCGCATAATGACAATTCAACAACAGATTTTTGCATCACAAATAAATACGACAAACTACTGTAATCTGTGACTGTAAGCAGCCATATAAATAGAACCAAATATCCATATCTGAACCAAATTAAATGAACCCAAAAGCTGCAAGAATAGCCAACATACAGATTATGGTATCAGATTGATGAATCCTAATTAACAGAACTTGCACCTGAATTTAAAAGCTGAGCGAAAATGCTCAGGCAAATCTAGCACGGACTTCAATGTGTATGGATCCATCAGAATGAACTCGTTTCTTCACACTGACAAAACCATATATTAAAAACAGCTAATATAAAGATCACTTTCGAAAGACTTAAACTACTGAGGAGCAAGTCGAGGAATCCATTCATTGCGATTTTCAGTCAATAGATCACAATCCGATAAAATTCTACAATATAATTCAACACAACAAACTTATTAACCAGAATCACTAGCAAATAACCAAAGAAAAAACACAACTCACATAATATAGCCTACTGTTTAAGAAAGTACCAAAAGAAGAAGGAAATTGCCAAATCTTTTCAGATTATTTAAACTCATACGAGGCTTAGCATTCATCTACCTAGGCAACAATTATGAGTAAAAAAAGGAAAACTAAAACTGAATAAAGATCTTCCCAGCAAGCACAAACGGAAACCCTAGTTTCTCTCAGACACTCAATCTCCGCTCAATTTCATCAATTTTGTTAAAATTTACTGTAATTTGTTGGAGGAACTCTCTTGATACGCTAGATTTCCGACGACAATAGCAAATCTCGGTCGAAGATGAACATACAAGTTTTTACATATAGAAAGGAACCTTGAGAGAGAGAATTGAAAGATTGAAACTCCGAAATATGATATGGAGAGAAACTGAAAGATGAGACCAATGAAATCGAATTGGTCGGTATTTATGGTCACAGCATCCAAAAGGCATTCTTTTGGCGGGAAATCATGTAGATAAATTTTGAGGAATTATATATCAAGGATATTATTGCAGTTTTTTTATGTATAAAGGGTATTATCGTCAGTAAAACAGAGTGGTTAAGTTATATCCTTAAATATAATTCCTACAAGATGCGTCAATTTTTCAAAAATAAAATTGATTAAAAATTTGGGTAAAATATGTTAATTTTCAATTCTAAGGTATAATACTGTTAAGTATAATTCCTTATCTATTTCATTTTATTAAATTCATTTAAAATTATTTGTAGTTTATTATGCTTGGAATTTTTTTAATAAATTATAATTTAAAAAAAAAAGAATAATTATGTTCTATGCGGATTATATCAAAGTGACAAGTTTTTATTTTTAACGTTAAAAATATTATTAATGAAATTAATTTATTTTTTAAATAAACACATTAAAAAAACAAAAATACATTTCACATTTTTTAATATTTATTAAAGATAAATAACATTTTATCCCTAGACTTCATTAAATATATTTTCACTCGTGTTATAAAAATTAAATTTTAAAATCTAAAACAGTTATTGATGATGAAATATCATTGGCGACAAAACGTGGGTTACAATAACTGAAATCATATCGAATCAATGTAATTTCAATCAAAATCATATTAAAATAATGTGATTACATATTCCAAAGTAATTGAAATGAGGATTATAGTTATGATATTGTCAATCAAAGATAAAAGTTTAAATAATAAATTTTAAAGTTAGTAGAGGAAAATGCAATATGAACTAGCATTTGGTTTTTCATGAAAAGTGGGAAAATGTCAATTTTCGACTTTAAAGATAAGAACTTGTCATTTTAGCATAATTTGGATGGGAAATAGTTATTCTCTTAACAATAAACTTGTAAATGAAATTACCAATCCGACATAAAGCAATTATTCGAGACAAAAGCAACTCCGATAACCTATGAAAATTTTATAAAAGAAAAAAGAGGTCTTGTAACATCAACATATAGTCTTAATCCCTTAGGAAGTAGCCTTTACATATATTAGATAACACTTATCATTATATCATTGGACCATATAGCCATATCAGCAGTGTGAGATGATAAAATTGTCCATATATCCCTACATCCCTAATGCACAACAGTAGACATTGTCCAAGTGAAAAATAACCCCATAACATTTCAAATATATTGATGAAAAAAAAATGTGAAATTATATATATATATATATAGAAGAATTAATGGAGTTGCCTTTGAAACCACTAAATTGGAAGCAGAAATTTGAATTTTACTAAAATTTCTCACTCCAAGCCTAACAAATGTCTTCTTGCAGATTTCAGTAGCAATATGTGTATTCTTCTTCAGAGTGTGGCTATTATATGAAGAGAGTGAACTTTAGAGTGAGTTTAAGGGAGCAGACTAGACCTTAGGGAGATTTACAATCCAAAACTTTTAGTTAACTCAGTCCCTTCCCCCTCCTAAATTTCTGACTATACAAAAACTTCCTTTCATCTTGCAGGTGAAGCTTACGCCCAATCTTATATCTGATAGTCCATCTTCCAATTTTAATACCATCTAACTTTTTAAAAAGAATCAACAGCAATGCTGAATGTGATAGAGATGGGATCAATATATTTTCATAAAGCATGCCACAAAGTGGGCTTATCCAGGTAACTTCAAAGTGACAATTCAAGAAAAATCCTTGATCTAACAACAAAATCAAGGATATCAAAGAATTTGAAATGCACCGGGGATGTCAGAAGCAATTCCATTAGAACTCGAAGCAATCTATTTGCTATAACTATATACACTGAACTATTTACTTCAAGATTTGAAGCTAAAAATTGATACATGTGTTTAGTATTACCTCATAAACAGCCCATTAGCAACCTCCTCCAAGATCCAAAGCATGACTTTTGACCTGGACTATGATAACATTGTATACACGTGTCTATGAGAATCTGGCTTCTTTGACCTGTCCTAAAATGTCATACTTTAATTGTTGTTGGATTCTCATGAACAAACATTTCTGACGTTAAAATCTCCAAAATTTGATAAAGTTCAGTTGACTGAGAGTGTGTTCCGTCTTCAGAAAAGAAGGAACGGATTTGATTTCTCACTTCAACCCAACTACACCCTCCACTCTTCTTCAGTCCTTTCTTCTTCATTAACTTTCTTATATTCATAACATCGGCCCATCTGCCAGCAGAAGCATAAATATTTGATAACAAGACATATCCTGCTGGGTTTTTCTCTGTCAGTTGCCAAAGCTTGTTAGCAGTCCTCTCAGCTATCTCCTCGTTTTTATAAGTCTTACAACCACTTAAAAGAGCTGCCCATGAATTGGTTTCAGGTTGAAATGGCATGGAGTTAATAAAATTTTCAGCTTCAGAGAGGCGTCCTGACCTCGATAGCATGTCTACCACACAAGTATAATGCCTTCCCCTAGGCTTTATATGATAAATAGTCTCCATTGAGTTAAAGTACTGAAGTCCTTTATCAACCAAACCAGAATGAGAACAAGCAAATAGAACTGATAACAGCATGAGCTCATTTGGAGCAATAGATGTTTTCTCCATTTCCTCAAACAAAGTAAGAGCTGCCTCCGCAAAACCACTTTCTGCAAGTCCTTGAATCATCACAGTCCAAGTGATTTCATTTTTTTCAGGCATTCTATCAAACACCTGCTTAGAGTTTTCAATATCCCCAGATTTTGCATACATATCAGTGAGTGCAGTTCCTACAAAAACATCATACTGAAGCCCAAGTTTAACAACTTTTCCATGAAGGTCCTTCCCTTTCTCTAATGAGGCCACACTAGCGGAAGCAGAAAGCACACTTGTGAAAGTGGACTTATTGGGAATTTCACCTGACAAAAGCATCTCATTAAATATTTCAACCACCTTATCAAATTGTTTATGTTCTAAATAACCAGAAATTATGGCACTCCAAGAGATATCATTTCGCATGGGCATATAATCGAACAACTCCTTGGCTTCTTCCATTTGGCCATTCAGACTGTAACCACTGATCATAGAATTCCATGAAACCACAGTTTTTGCTACAATGCAGTCAAACACTAATCGTCCATCTTTAGTTTCACCGCATGTACTGTACAAGTCAATAAGAGAGCAACTAATAAAAACATTACCATCGATCCCAATTTTCACTACATGGGCATGTATGTTCATTCCTAGTTGCAAAGCCTTTAGACTAGCCAAAGCACAAAGAACAGTAGAGAAACACGAGGTATTTGGTTTAACAGCGTCTTGCACCATTTGACGAAAGAGTTTCAAAGCCTCTTCAGGATAGCCACTCTGACTATATCTTGCAATCATAGCACTCCAAGAAACTTCATTTCTTTCTGGCATCTCATTAAATATTCTACGTGCTTCCCCTAAGTCTCCCTTCGCGGCATACATATCTAGTATTGCAGTCCAAGAAACAACATCTTTCTTCTCCATCTGATCAAACACCCTCCTAGCCAAATCAATTTTACCCATTTTTACACATAAACTCATCAAAGAATTTGAAACTGATATATTCCCTTCAAATCCAGCCTTGACAATTAATCCAAAAAAAGACATCCCCAACCGGAAATCACCAAACACTGTACAAGCTCTAACTATAGAAGCAAATGTAACTGCATTCGGATTAACCCCAGATTCAAGTAGCTTCAAGAAAAGCTTCAAAGCTTCAAAACTATACCCATTTTGAACAAACCCACTAATAGCTGCAGTCCAAGAAATCACATTCTGAAATGGGTTCCTCTCAAAGTACCAAATCGATTCTTCAACTCGTCCATGTCTCATAAAACCAGAAATCAAAGCCGTCCAAGAGACCTCATTTCTTTCAGGCATTTCATCGAATAACCTTTGAGCTTCGTCAAGATTTCCCCATTGGACATTAGCACTAATCAAACAGTTATGCACAACAACATCAAACCCGTTAAACTCCTTTACAATCTCGTTAGCTTCATGAATTCTTCTATTTTTGAGATACATTATCAGCAGCTTAATAGCTACAAATCGCTCTTGAAAAGTACCTGTTTTGAGTAAATGTGCATGGAGCGCGCTTCCTTGAGTGACCAAGTTGTGGTTTGTGAAGTTGTTTAAGAGGGAAACGCATGTTTGTATGTGAGAATTGAACTTTGTGCTGGTAGTGAGGAGAGCTTTCCATGCATTTTTCATGATCCAAGAGGTAGTTAAGGTCGTTGTCTGGTCCAATTGTCCCACAATCTTCCTTCCCTAGGAAGGTTTGAAGGGACAAATGCACGTTGTCAGTCTTGAACGATACTGGTAAATTTAAAAAGTGTTCACAGCTCGTGTTAAAAAATACTTGGCCAAATGACTATTTCCCACCCATAGTTTGAGGTGGCGAGAAACTATCACCCCCAAGGTTTCAAAATCCCATCCTCATCCTTAGAAGGATTTTTTATAATTTTTCTACTAAAATAACTAAACTACCCTTTTAAAAATTAAAAATTTATAATAAAATTATAAAATAATTTTTAAAATAAATATTTTTAAAAAATATTAACAAATTTTTAAAAATTTTTAAAAATATATTTAAAAATTTTTAAATTTTAAAAATTAAAGCAACCACTGTTGTCAATGCCGATAGCGATGGCCGCCCATAATAGAACCAGATTATCATTTCTAGTCACCTGGTTCCAGGGAAGACTAGATTTGGCCTCCACATTCGGTGGAGACAGCCAGATCGGTCGCCTCCAACAGAATTAGGAACCAGAAATTGTCGTAAAGGGTCGGTCTTGGGCCCATTGGCTATTTTTGGCCTTTATTTCAGGCGAAAGCAGTTAGATTTGGCCTCCTCCCGCTAGTGGAGCCAAGGTTGGCCCTTTACGGCCATTTTCAGTTCGTAATTCTGTCAGAGACGGTCAAATTTGGCCTCTCTTGAAACCAAGTGATCGGAAATGACTATCTGATTCTATTATGGACGACCACCGCCGTCGATGACTGCTTTAATTTTTAAATTTTATATTTATATAAAATTTTAATATTAAAAAAATAAAAATACCCTTACATTATTACTGTGTACTATTATTTTTAATATTAAATTTGTCTTAGGGTGGGAGTTTGGGCTTTTGAAACCTTGGGGGTGGCAATGGTCGCTCACTCAAACTATGAGTGGGACATAGTCCTTTAGCCAAAATACTTTTCCATTTGCTAATACCATCGATGGCACTTCCTCATCCAAATTTAAAAGGCCAAACAACATATTGCACTTAACGTTTCCTTAAATGTGTGCAACAATCAAGTTTTAAAAAATCAATTACTCACCCTTGACTAAAATAAGAGGGATATTTATATTTTTGAATAAAAATTAAAAAATAAATTTTATAAAATAATTAAAATATTAAATAATATTAATAAAAATATAAAAAATAAACAAAATTTTAAAAAGTACTCATCATTGTCGACAGTCTTGTCAACAACGGTGGTCATTATTAACATAATCAGGTGGTTTTTACCATCAAAGTGGTTGATCCGACTGCTAGTGAAACTAGGTGACTATTTTCAATCATTTGATTATATTAACGACAGTCATCGCCTTCGGTAATGTTGTCAATGGTGGTGGTTGCTTTTTTAAAATTTTATTTTATTTTTTTATATTTTTTATTAATTTATTAAATTTTTATTATATTTTAATATTATTTATATTAAATTTTATTTTAATATTATTTATTTTTATAGAGGGTATTTTAATCTTTTTATAAGAAAATAGTGGGTATTTGCTTTTTTAAAACTTTATAACTGAGACTGCTCAGTTAAGGAAACCTTGGGTGGGACTTTTTCGTTTGGCCAATTTAAAAACTTAAAAACTTACTTTCATCTTTCATAAAAAATCAAAGGTTGGAAACTTATTTTCATGAAAGATTAATTAAAATAATAAAATTTTGTCTATTACATTTAAAAGAAAAACCATATTGATGCATATTCATAATTTTCTTTGTTAATTTTTTTTTAAATTTTATCCCTAAATTAAATATTTTTTAAAATGATTTTGCATTAAATATAATTAAAAATAAAAATAAAAATTTATTAGTATAAATATAAATAGAAATGTTAATGATAACAATTATATATTTGGATTAAATTGTAATCTTTAAAAATTTTACAGAATTTTAAAATTTGAAAAAATATTACGGAGTTTTATAAAATTTTTAAAATTTTAATATACCTTTCAATAATTTTAGAAATAATAATTATATCCTAAAAATATAACAAGTTATAGGAGTAAATATTCTATTATAAACTATTAAATTTATAATTATTTTTAAAATATATAAGTGAATATGATAATTTTTAAAATAAGATAAGAAAATTATCTATTTATCCCTCTTAAATTTGAAAATAACCTTTATACTTTAAATAAATATATATCATAATATTTAAATAAAATGACATATGTATAAGGTAAAATATAATTGCCTAAAAATTTAGAGTTTTTTGAAATTCAAAAAATTCTAGGGTGTTTTTGATGTTTGTTTTTTTTAATTTAAAAAATTTTGAGGTAGTTTTGAAATTTTTAAAATTTTAATATATATTTTAATAGTCTTAAAAATAATAATTACACCTTTAAAAAACACAAATTAAGGAAGTAAATATTATATTATAAACTATTGAGACTATAAAATAATTTTAAAATATATTAGTAAATATAATAATTTTTAATAAGAGAAAAAATTATCTATTTAAGCTTAGCAAGTTTGAAAAAAAAAATGGTATTTATAATCCAACTATATCTCTATCATAATATTTGGATAAAATAACAATAGTAATTTTTTACCATTAAAATTAATAAATGACTTCCAATTTATGGGTGGGAGTTTGTTTTTTCAAATTTAATGAGTGAGAATTTATCATTTCATCAAACCCTAGGTGGGAAATGGTTTTTTGGCTAAAATCAAACTTTATTAAAATAAAATAAATTTGACATAGTTTTACAAGTTTAAATTATTATATTATCCTAAATTATTTAACTTTTCAAAATTATTATATCACTTCAAATCAACAAAAATAAAAAAAAAATTCCTTTAGATGTCAACTTTGCATTACAATCCTCTTCTTCTTTTTTTCCTTTAACCCCTTGCCCTCGAACTAAGATGATGAGAAACAATTATTATAGAAACGACAACGACAAGCAAAAATGACTAGAAATAATGATGAGCAGAGATGATGAGAAATAATAACAATAATAACGAGCAAAAATGACAACAAAACTGAACAAAAATGATGAGAAACGACAACGATGTTGATGAGCAAAAATAAAAAGAAACGACTACAAATTTTTAATAAAAAGAAGAAACAATAGAAATATATAGGTGGTGTAGACAATGGAGTTAGTTAAATTTCTATCGACAATTAAGTTCAGGGTTTCCAAACATTTTATAGGAACTAAATTATATATTTCAAACTTGTATAAAGATTAAACTATTACATTAAAAATATTAAGGTGAGATTTGTATTCAAAAAATTATTTTTCAATTTTTGGATAACGAAATTAATGTTTTACCTTTGTAGCATTTTTTTTTTATTTTTTCACAAGCCAAAATGAAATGTGAGGTGTATGGTAACACATGACTATGCGTGCTAGAGTGTGTTGGCACATGACAACATGTGCAAGCGCAGACACTCGTGTGTAGGTATGCGACAACGTGTGCAAGAACTTATCTTGCTTCATTTGATGTGTATGTATAGGCATATGGATGGACTCCGGTGGTGTGCAAAAGCACGTGTGGTAGATTCCCAGCGCACAAAAGCGAGTGCAAGCATGTGAACACCCTATTTTGACACGTTTGAGCCAGTGGCACCTTTTCATGGTGTGTGCAAGCACATGCCACATTTTTATGGAGTTCTCGAAGGCATATGCATAACTTATTCTACCTTTGACGATGCATGACATACTTTTCCAAGAGCGAGGTGGCACATGAACACGCATAAGATAGTTTTTATGCCACGTGATTCATTAAAACGGTGGTTTTAGGTACCCTTTTAGGCTTATGCGACTATGTTTATGCTTGTTCTAATTGTTTTCACAAGTTAAAGCCTGAATTTAGATAAATATCGATGTTAACAGTTTTTAGTTGCAACAATTTAAAGATTGTTTGAGATGATAAAAATTTTGTATCTTGTGAAATCCTTATTGAGATAACTTTCCTTTTTTTTGTATCATGGATAATTGTGTGAGTTGTCAAAATAGTAATCACCAAAGTGATACATTCGTCGAAACTTATGCAATATTTCATTGGGTAAAGATACATTTTTCAGCCTTAGCAAGTGCAATTGTCTACCTAAAACATGTGTTAAAATTAATAGTTGTACAAGATTACTCATAAGGAATGCCCCAACCATGAATGAGTTCAATTCACTAAAAAATGGTTGACCTCGTTCAATTAATATGTGTTGTCCTATGAATTGATTGGCTATGGATGAATCTAATATACCTAAAGGTCATTATTTTCATTCAGTCAACATGTATTCTCTCATTAAATAGAGGATAAACATTGGTTTTCAAATAAAGGAAGACCTACCATCATGAACGAAATTCTTAAAGGCATTGAAGATATCTTGTAACATTTTAACTTATTCTTCAATATTTTATATTCAGTATATGATTCTATATGAATGTGAATTTTATATTTATATTAATATATTTATTTACAATGACACCTATAATATTTCACCTTGGATTTTTTATTTTTTTGTATGAAAAGAAGAAACAAGATTCCCCCTTTTCCTCTTTGCCGTTTAGGCCAACCTCATAATACTAAAAATCGAACTCAACCCTATGGAAGAAAATGTTAACTCAAGACATAATTCATTAAAATTTATACTTATGACTCAGAAAAATACATCTTGAGTTTAAAAGGAAAAATATTTTATATTAAATTTATATAATATATTTATATAATTAAAAAATTACTTAAAAAAAAGTTAACTATTATTTACTATCCCCATATTTTGATAAAAGACTTAAACTGTACGGGTCAAAAGTCAGGATGAAGAAAGAAACACCAATACATTGAAGTCGTACACAAATTTCAAACAAATGGATTCCCTCATTTTAAAAACACAAGTAGAGCCTTGTCTGATGTTGCTTGCTGGAGCATACAACTTTAGGACTGGGAAAAAATACGTAATCAAAATCTATTTAGTTTTACTTTATCCGTTTAGGATTCTGATTCCTATGTGGCTTGTACGAATCTCACCATTCTCAAAAAAAGTAACGCGAACTGTGGTTGAAATAAGGCAGTCAGAGCCTGCCCAAAGAAGAGCAGCGTCACCGTCACGTTTCGGTTGCTTAATAGCCACCCAAAATCACAACAAAGTAAAACTAGTATCGTTAAAATTGAAAGTGTTCAATATGCAGAAAGAGACAGTGGGGCACAAACTTAAAATAATTCCTTGTCACTTCCACCAAATTAGCTTGTACCAGAAGCTCTGGTATTCACTTTATGGTGGGTCGTCAAGAAGGAAAAGAAAATTGTCTTCACAGAGAAAATGAGTTTTCATATAATAGCAGAAAATGATTCTATATATTTTTTTAATATTAGAAGTGGGAAATTCACACTGTAGGAATATATTATATTATCATTTATGTGTGGAAGGACGGAACAGAAGATCCTTTTCAGTAGAACAAGTGTCTGCCTCAATGATCAAGGCAGGCCAAAACGAAGTTTTATATAACTGCAAAAAACTAGGCAGACATATGACAGAAACAACACAGCTAGCCCAGAAAAATGCCATTTCTTTTTACAAATAAATGCGTTTTCTATTTTCGATTTTCTGTTGAAGCTAATTCCTTTGTGGTTGTCCTTTATAAAAAGTTATTATATTTTCCAACTGCATGCTATTGCTGAAGATGCAGTAACTGATAATTAACCATAATCAGTTATCATTAAAGCTAAACCTTCTTAAACGTTATAAATTATCATCACTTGAGAAAATTATTTCAAATAAAACTAAAAAAAAAAGGTGTTTATTTTATACGATTTAAGCTTGCTCTCAGATAATTCCCATAGTTTTGTAGCCATGGAAGCTCCTACATCTCGAAGGAAAGCCATTCCGTCATTTGAGGTCCCAGTTGATTCTGATAACAAAGCAACTCAGTTTCATCCATTTTCACTATCTTCTCCCCAGATGCTTGCCTTCCACCTTGCATGGCTCTCTCTCTTCTCTTGTTTCTTCTCCACCTTCTCTATCCCTCCACTCATTCCCCTCATTCGTGAAGACCTCAAACTCTCCCAAGCCGACATCGGCGCCGCCGGCATCGCATCCTTCTTGGGCTCCATCTTCTCCCGCCTCGTCATGGGACCTGTCTGTGACATGGTGGGCCCACGTATAGCTTCCGTCACGCTTTCACTCTTCACTGCACCCATCATTTTAGCAACCTCTTTAGTCTCTTCACCAACCTCCTTTATTCTCGTTCGCTTTCTTGTGGGGTTTTCTCTGGCGAATTTCGTAGCCAACCAGTTCTGGATGAGCTCCATGTTCTCCGACTGCGTCGTCGGCCTTGCTAATGGAGTCTCCGCCGGGTGGGCAAACATGGGTGCCGGGCTGGCCCAGTTAGTCATGCCGCTCATATTCGCAGCTATCTCCTACTTCAACGTGCCATTATTCATTGCATGGCGTCTCGCTTTTATTGTGCCTGCGACGTTCCAAGCTTTAACGGCAATATTAGTCTTTATTTACGGCCAAGACCTCCCATCCGGGAACTATAAAGGGTTCAAGAAAACGAGAAATAACCCTAAAGGAGGAGATGATAACTTTCTTCAAGTTCTTTTCAACGGGTTAAAGAATTACAGAGGGTGGATACTGGCTTTAACGTACGGACACTGTTTCGGGGTGGAGTTGACCATTGATAATATTATAGCGCAGTATTTTTACGATCGGTTTAATGTGAATATCCAAGTTGCTGGAACGATTGCATCGACGTTTGGGTTGGCGAATTGGTTTTCACGGCCGTTGGGCGGTGTGTTGTCGGACACAATGGGGAGGAAATTCGGAATCAGAGGGAGGCTGTGGGGGTTATGGGCGGTGCAGACAGGGGCTGGGTTTCTGTGTGTTTTACTCGGACGAGTTAACTCGCTGTGGAGTTCTATTGTTGTCCTCTGTGCGTTTTCGGTGTTTGTTCAAGCCGCCGCAGGCCTTACGTTTGGCGTCGTTCCTTTCGTTTCCAGAAGGTGAGCTGAATTTAGAATCTCAGTTCCATCTGCACTTTTACATGTCGACACGACAGTTACAAATGCTCTTCACTGACTGACACGTGTATTTATAGCGACACCATTATTAACGGAACGGGCATCTGTCGTATACGGCACTAAAATAATTTTGACCACCAGTTAAATCAAATCAAACTAACTTATAATCGAATTCAAATATAATTCAAATAAATCCATAACAAATATCCTTCACAAGCTCAAATATAAAAGCCGAATTTGAGTTTATAACAAATTTAAGTTTATACTTTTCACAAATTCGATTTGTAAAATTTATATATTGATAAAAATTATTTAAATTAATTAAAATAATATCAATTTAATTAATAAAGATATTATATTAACTAATATACATTAAAACGATATCGTTTTCAATATTTTAAACACTTAATAAATTAAATCAAATCGAATTAAATTCGAATTTAATTCATCTCAAATAAATTAAACTCAAATTTAAAATAGTCGAACTTGGCTTCTGTAAAGCAGAGTCAAACTCGAATTAAGCTAAACTTGGCATCGGCTTGTCTTGAATTTTAACCATCCTCTCGTGTGTTTTGTACAAATGCAGGTCACTGGGAGTGATATCAGGGATGACTGGGAGCGGCGGGACAGTGGGGGCGGTTGTCACCCAGACACTCTTGTTCTCCGGTTCAGAATTTTCTAAGCAGACAAGCATTTCACTGATGGGGCTTATGATGATTGTTTGCACTCTCCCCCTGAGTTTCATCTACTTTCCTCAGTGGGGTGGCATGTTTTGTGCTTCTACTTCCTCGGATCCAAATTCAGCCGAATATCAATACCCCCTGCTCCAGTAGAGAGATCCCAATGAAACAAATGTATTACTTTCATTTGTACATTCATTCAATAAAATTCTTTAACAAATATGATCCTTTTAAACAAATATTACTATGTAGTTAGCTCCATGAAAATTGCTTAGCATGATTCAAGAAAGAAACCAAATGATGTAAACTAGTTTGTCTAGTACATGTTTATTGTTCTAGTTCTTCTGACAAGTGTAACAAAAAAATTTATGCTAGAAGAAAGAAATGGTCCTTATAGAATGGAAAACAAAAACTCAACTAACAATTCATGCAATGTTGCATTGTATCTTTAATTTCACTAGCGATAAATGTAAACATGCATCCCTTGCTGTATCATATACTTTGATTCACCGACTCGTATGACTGGTTGCAGACCACTCTAAGAAAAACTTCAACTATGAATTAGGCATCACGGTTTTCCTTAGAATGCTTCAGCGGTACTACAAAATCCATTGAATGGTAAAGAGATTTGATTTCCGATTGGCCAACAGGTTTAAGGGTTCAAACCTTTTTGAAGTTCAGAGATGGACCACAGTTTAGATTTCGTCGAACCCAAAATAACGGTCAGGTGATTTCTGGGCAATAAACAAGACATGTTAGATACACAGCCAGATACAACATAAAATGGCTTTGATTGTATAAATTCAACAACCTTGAAGCTAAGCTGAAGTGAAGACACCTTGTTTCTCAACGATGTTCTAAGCTCAGATAACACTCCCTGTGATGATGGCAAAGGCCACCAACCTCCAAGAATCCCTACCAAAGTTAATTTCTGATCTCTGACTTCAACTCTAGCGAGGCAAAGAAGCTTATAATCTTGCACTTCAACTTTGCTGGCAGATGACGTCTGAAAGGTATTGCCAATAAAACGAGACAAAAAAAGTGAATCCAGTTAATACCACAGGCTTCAGCCATTCCTTACTTTCTTATTAGAAACTATTAAACAATGAGTGTGTAAAGAAAGAAAAGCCCTGACGGTACTTAGAAATCAAGATTACAGTTTTTCCTGATCATATAACCCAAAGAGAAAGCAAATTAGCATCTCCAAAGAGTTTTGGCCTTCCTCTTGGAAAGAAAAAAACATTATTCATTAGTGAAGAACCATAAGGACAGAACAGCCCACAAAATCTTGGATTCTTTACAAATTATAAGTTCAAAACCATATAACAGCTAACAAAGAGATTAGAAGTCTCGCACTTTTTAAAGATGACACACTAGATAGAGAGAGGCCCATGGAATGATACCTTCTTTAGATCGCTTCTCTGCTATTTATTTAGCTTGTACCAAAGCCCAGAAGAGGGCTTGGATTTGGAAGGGACTTTCATCACCATAAAAGGTTTAATTCATTTAAGAGGGATCATTGAACAACCACCTATGATAGGATTTAAAAAAGTAGTTGCCAAAAACCTCAAATTATCATAATCTTTGATCCCCTTTTTCACTATAGATCAAGTATCCCAACAACTCCACAAGCTCTTTGAATGGTTATATTTCCCCCCAATTCAAGTTTCCAAGTTTTCTGTTGCAGCAATATCAAAATAAATAAGAAGATAAAAGTTGAAATTTCACCTTAAACAAGAATAAGTGAGGCTTTTGACCCATTAACTGATGGCGGAACTGCAACATCAAAATATGCTGTTCAGATCTTGTCAAGCAGTACAAATATGCATAGGAAACGGATTTAAACATATGAATTTCCCTTTCATACTAAATAAATATTGGTTGTAGACGAAAAATCCATTACCACCACAAATAAAACAATTGATTTTCATGAATAAGAATATCAAATTTATTGGTAATTATGTCCACAGTGACCCTGGCTTTAAAAATACTTCAATATCAGTTATAAAACAAACAATTTTAGTGAAATTGAAGAATAGCACAAGTATTTACATATTATGCTAAAAACTAATATAAAATATGAATGCTTTCAAGTTCAAAATCATCATGACTTACTAGTTTGGATGTTCTGGCTTCAAAATCAATAAGCAAGTTTCCCATGTAGTTCAAGGGTTGGAAATTAAAATTCCTCATTAACCTTAAAATATAGTTGTACCACTCATGCTCAAAACAAAATAGAACGGAATGATTTCTAACCTGTTCTACATAAAGATAGACTGACAGAGGACTAGGCTTTGTGCTGATGAGTAAAAGAAAGATTTTTGTCCCAAGTAGGAAAGGATGATCCCAGTTTATCAACACAGTAAGTATAAAGAATGCTGGCAACCAGAATTTCCTTACAGAAGTCCAAAAAGCAAATGGATCTTCTTGCACATTTGAACCATCTGACAAGTCTACGCGACAATCATCCAACAAAACATCTTTCACATCAAAAAGTAAAGTTATTAGCGGACATTTAACTTAATATAGAGCTTAGAATGGACAGCTAGATGATCTGCTCACCATCCATAGCATACGTAACCTGCGGTCGAAAGCAGATTGATCCAAATGCAACTGACACACCGAACATACATCTAATAGTTTTACTTCCTGAGACAGTCCCAATCACACACAAAAAATAGTAATGATATATATAAATATATTAACAATATGAATGGCACATGACATTTTAAACAGATATAATAACAAACACATAGTATGAAATGTTGCAAGAATCAACACAGACCAGAACATGAATACGGTAGAAACCATTTTCCATAAATGGATTAAAACACTCTTTCAAAAAATTTCATATCGTATTAGTTTCCAGATAAAATTGAGTTTGCAATCATACTAGCAAGCAAAAGAACAATAAAGATTTCAATAACATTGAATAGTAAGTTCTTGATACATTATTTTCGCATCCATCCCTCCACTCTTGACGGCTAAATCGAATTCACAATTATAATTATGTTCAGCTTGTGCCTTGAAACAAAAGAAAAATATTCACTAATATATCACATCAACGCATTGACTGATACAAATATCGAAACGAAACATATAACAAAATATTGGAAGCAAAAGAAGTGAAATAATGAAATAGCATAACTCGCCTGATTTGCAGCAACTCTGAGCATATTTACTTCGCATATTTTGATACCGAAATCTTGAAATATTATTACGCAGCTCAGGTTCCAGGTTCTTTCTCCATGAATTTAACGTTTCAAATTTGCCAAAGACTGTATTCAGAACATATATAATTAAATTGCACAAAATCAACAAAAACCAAATAATTGTTCAAAAAAAAAAACCAAACGTAGTTGGGTGGAGTGACTACGAGAGACTGATTTAGCTGAAGTAGTAATTGCAGAAAGCGATTGTCTAATTGGATTCGAAAGTTTTGCTGCGTACGCCATCTTTGTTAATACCGTCATCTCCGTTGAAGCTTTTAACTATGGTCGACTAATCCTTTATTACTAGTTCTTTATTCGAATGGATAAACTTCATGTTATGCTATACGACGTCGTTTGATTCCAGACGCAGGCATTCAATTTTCATTTAGTTTCCAAATTATGATAAATCAACTGATAAATATTACAAAAATGTTATACATATTGCAGAACTCAAAATATCTAACCCTCCAAACAAAAATATCTAGCTAAGATTGAATCCTCAGTGGGACTGAAGAATATTCAACAACTCTGGCAGCAAGGATATGCCGACTTCTATGGCTCTTCAAGGTATTATGTTTCAGTGCCCAAAGGTACACTGCCCAAGTTTATGGTTTTAATTTGAATAAAATTAAGCCCAACTCAAGTTAAGATTGAATTTTAGTGTACATGAAATTGTAATGTAAGTTTGTGATTATGTGAGCTTCAATTGTGAAACTCTTGATTGGTTGAGTATTGTTTTGAAGATGGAGGGATAAATGCAGAGTGATAAAGTTTTGTGATGAACGGGTAGGAGAAAGAAAAAGAAAAGAAAAGGACACTTGGTAAAGAATTGAAGCATATGAAAAAAAAATATGGGTATGTGTATATGCTATATACATTGTCAGTACAAAATGCATGTATATATTTATATTTCTATATATCCCAGACTATGGCCTGCTGATATAATGTCAATGATCAGGACGTGGATGAAAGTTTTCATGGCAAACTATTACCATGAAAGTACAAAACTCTTCAAGCTTCAGTACCTCTAGACCAGTGCTACAAAAAATGAATCCTTCTGAGTTTGAAACATTCAGATTTTATATAGAGTATCTATTTTCTCTTAATTTCGAAGGACATTCCATTATTACTCCAGGAAGATCAAGAGGCTATTGGAGTTCATTGATAAACCAAATATGTATATAAATGTCACCTGAAATTGCAGATGGGGCCTTTAACCAGAAAGTAAAGATACAAAAACAAAGTTATGCTACATTAGATCAAACAAAATTTTTTTTCCCTGAACAATACAATAAAATATAGAAGTCAGAGAAACAGATCAAACTGGATTCAGTACAAAAGGAGGTAATAAGAATAGATATCAAAAAGGAAAATGTTTTAGACAGGATTAGCCATCACACCTCCGATAACCAACCGCTGGCCGCCAAACTTATAATTATATGCAGTTGCTTTAGCAATTGAGGCTTCCAAATAATTTCTCTCTTGGTTAGCAAAGAATGGGATCACCATACAAACAACAAAAATGTTACACTAATTTTTCACGGAGCCCAGACTTTTCAGCTGTAGGTATGGGAAGCAAAAGGTACCAAGGGTTCCTTAAACAGTGTCTGCTGGCCATTTGGATGTGATTATGCTGAGGAGGGAGACAAAGATGACATGAGATTAACTGAAAACATTCAAATTATAACATACGATGACAACACTCTTCGACCATAGCTACCGTTTTTTTATTCAGCTTCATTGTCTAAGACCCAACTCTGCAAAGAAGAAGTCACATCAGGCTTTGAACTTGCTAACTATCATTGCACAGAACCATTATCACTAAAATTAGTAAAATTATTTAAGTACTTCATCCAAATTACAACATTACATTATTGCTTCAGTTTATGAAAAACAACTATGCATTAATCTTCTAAAGGTACTTCTAAAGTCAAATTTTAAACTATCACATACCCATAGAGTCTGCACTTGTTTGTCCCAGCACAAACTGCACACTCATCTGCTTCCCCAGCTACATGGCTTAAGCAATGATTGAGCCTGTCATTCACAACATCCTGCAATGTGAACTACTTAAGTTAGAATGCAAATATGTGCATTGTTGTGTATACTCCACTCATTTTCATCTATATATATAATTATTAAGCAAGAGCACTTACAAGAGTGGCAAGCTGCAAAGAAAAAGGACTCTAAATGTAACAGAAAACAAGCTATAATACTAGCCTGAACGTATTTTCCATAATCAATAACGCTTGAAATATTTCCATCTCTATGAATGACACACAAATCATTGATGTGTTGTAACATCAATATACATAGGGCAAAGAAATATTAGAACTGAATATGCAAGCTTCAGAAACATAGACTCCACAGTTTACAGTAGCAGCCCAAAAGAAAATACAGACATTACATACCACTAGTAGTTCGTGCAAGCCAAGAGGTGCAGTAACCAAATATGAAACACCTGGGTGATTCATTGCAGCTTCAGCAGTCAAGGAAGGTATATCCTGTGAAATAGCACAAAAGTAAAGCATTTTAACCTGCTACAGTCACCAATGGTGAGATTAAAACCATATTCAAGTTGCCCAAACTAATTAGAAAGAACTACCTTGTACCAATGTCGTCCAGGAAAGAGAAAAAATGGGCTTACAATTACCCGACTTGCTCCTTGTTGAACGCACAAGCCAAATGCATCTTTTATTGATGGTTCTGCTAACTCCTATTTGGATCAAAACAAAACGGAAGAACAAGAAGAAAGCTAAGACTCTCATCTCTTGCGGTAACAAGAACTAATGTGTACTATACATGCATACACAGAGCTACAGCGTGACCAACATGCACATCCTCCATAGAACTATCGTATATGGAACTTATGTCCTACATTTTTTAGTTCATTTTTTTAAACTATCTTACAGCCTCGATAGGAGAGTTCATCAAAAATTATTTTATTTAATTACTCCCTTTCGAAAATTCTCTATTCTAATACTTGAACATTAGCATCTCTACATATTTTCAGCAACCCAAAAACCCTGCAAAAGAGAAAAGAGTTGAAGAAAGAATACCATATGTGCAGGCTCTACAATTGGGTACCCAGTTTTGTCTCTAAACATGGCTACAAACTCATCTGAAATGCAATAAAATTGAAAAAAAAAAATTGGCCTTTAATAATAAACAAAGTAATGAAACACGCCAAATTCAATACTGAAAAACCATCAAAGCTCACTTAGCAAGAGGTTGGATTCTCTACGACGCGAACCATGGTCAACAATGATCACACCGTCTTTACCACGAACTGCAGCTCCAAAGCATGCCCTTGTCGATAAATTTTTACTTCTGGAGGGACCTCTCTTTATATTCAAGAATTTGGGGTGTGCCCATGCCGAGCTCTTCATTCCAGATTGGTTCAAAGAATAACTACATTGGCTTCAACAACAGCAATTATTTTCTCTCTTTTTGATAAGATTTAACAATAATATCTATCTATCCTCCAACCAAAAGATAAAAAGAGAAAGAGGGACAATAAATAAGATTGTCTGTTTAGGGATTTAAACCTTTTGACCGAAAACTGAGAGAGGAACGATGACTCTATCGACATGCTTGGAGCGCCTTGCAGACCTTAGTCGGTGGTGTTAAGAAGATTGTGGCATGAGGCTGGGGGATGAAAACGACGACGTAGTCACAGTAAGTTGAAATGAATAATTCTGGGCCTAAAAATTGATGAAACGAGGCCCACCTTGTAGTGAGCTCTTTCAAGTCTCAAGACAAGATAGATTTAAATTTAATTTAATTTAACCATTTTTGCCCAAAGCCATATGAATGGTCAACTTGGTAGTTGCAGTGCTCTTCATATAAGAAAGGCCATTGCAAATGCAATCATACATTCTTATTGGCCAAAGGACATTGCCACGCATAGTTTGAAGGTGAGACAAAATCTTATCCTCTAAATTTCAAAAACTTAATTTTCAATCCATTAACTAAATTTAATATTAAATATAATAATAAACAGTAATACTTCAAAAGCGATTTTATCATTTTAAGATTAAAATTTAATAAAATAAATTTTATATAAATATAAAATATTTAAAAAAGATTTTAAAATTTAAAAATATATTAAAAATTTTTTTAAATTTAAAAAAAGTAAAGCAGTCACGATTGTCACTAAGTCAGGTGGCAGTTTTCGACTATCTGGTTTCAGAGGAGGTTAGATCTAGCTACCTCCAGTTTTGACAAAGATAGTCAGATCTGGTCACCTCCATTAGAAAAAGTAATCGAAAATGGACTACTTTGATCCTACCGATCATTTCTGACTTTTGTTTCTAACAGAGGCAGCTAAATCTGACCGTCTTTCCTGGAACCAAGTGACCAAAAACAACCACTTAGCTCTATTAATGATAGCCACCGTCGCTGATACCTACGATGGTGGTTGCGTTACTTTTTAAATATTTTTTGAAATTATTTATATTTATATATATTTTTTATAAATTTTTATTTTTTAAAATGATATTTTAGTTATTTTATTATAAAAATTATAAAAAATGGTTTTAAGGGTGAGAGATTGGATTTTTAAAACCTAGAGGGCGAGATTATGTTCTTGCATCAAACTATGCGTGGGAATAAGTTCTTTGGCCTTATTATTATTTGGGCAAAAGACTTAATCCCTCTCAAGAAAACTCTCTTTTAAATTTAAATATATATTTATAAAATATCTTTTTATCTTATATAAAATAATTAAAAAATTTTCAAAAAAAAAATTATAATTAAAATATTAAAAGATTTGACTGTTTTTATCATAAATGATGATAAAAAACGATTGTCATAAATAAAGTCAATTATTTTTTATTGTTTATAACAATTATTAATGATAAAGACAGTCAAATATAACTGTTGCACACAATAAATGAAATGGTTAAATCTGATCATCCTATGAATCAAATAATATTTTTTAACCACCTGATTTAGTTTTCGATAATTATTATCGACAACGACACTACTGATGATAGTAAAAACTATTTTCAAATTTTATTATACATTTTTAATATTTATTTTATTATTTTTATATATTTAATATTTTTAAAAAATTTATTTTATTATTATTTTATTTTTTTTATTAACAAATCAAAAATATATCTTTTAATTATTAATATTTAATCATTAATAATTAAAATTTTATTTTATTTTTAATTAATAAATAAATATTTAAATTTTAAAAAATTGATAAACAAGATTTTCTCGCTCAGAAAAATCTTGGGTGAGATTAGGCATTTGGCCTATTATTCGCAATAAATCCTTTCAACTTGCTGCAGTGGTTACAATGTTCCTCTCAAATGTCAGCACTAAACCCTTAATTTTTTTATTTCTTTGTTAGTTATATGAATCTTTTAGTTGCCATATGAATTTGATTTCAATAACAAGTCTCTTGACTTAATAGCTATAATAATTTCTCATGGGTTGATAATTTTTATTTATTTATTTAAATTTACTTAACTTAACAAAAGGGATCTGATTCCCTACATTACACGCAACTCAACTAACAAAAATCACTCGCACTTTTATTTATCGTTACGACACCATGACTCGGAGAACGCCAGAAGCTCACTTGTGAAGCCACTTTCTTCTTCCTCGTTTCATCTCTAGCATTATTCACCCCCTCTCTTCAAGCGAAACTCAAACTCAGTCTTCAACCTTTTCGTTTCTACGTGACCGGCTGACAATTGAATGGATCTCGGTTGGATCTTGAGGTGATCGGTGTTGAGAGATGGTGGAGGAGTTGGAGTGAGACGGCGTTGGTTAGTGACGTAAATGAAGCGAAAGCAGCAGAAGTTTCACTTTTATAGATGGAAGCGGAAAATTTTAGCCGCCATTTTGGTTGGATTCTGTTTCGGCAGTTTTCTGTTGATGCAGAGTCATTGCGCGAGAATTGTCTCTCTACTACATCGTTTCGATGAAAAGCCGAAAATCGCCTTCCTATTCATTGCCAGAAATCGGCTTCCTCTCGACATCGTTTGGGATAAATTTTTCAAGGTATGTTTTCTTTTTTTTAATAATTAGCTTTTAAATTAAGTTAAAGTAACAATTTAATTATGATCAGTTTCTTTCTATTAGTTTTAGTTATTGTCGACGCTATGATTAGTTTGACATTATGATTGTTAATGAGTTTTAAATTTCTATTTAGGAGTGGCTTATAATGATTTTCATAATCTAAGCAGGTTTTTGACGAATTTTGTTGCTTGAAAGATTAATTTAACCAGTTAAAAATATTGTCGACGTTATGATTAGTTTGACATTATGATTGTTAATGAGTTTTAAATTTCTATTTAGGAGTGGCTTATAATGATTTTCATAATTCTAAGCAGGTTTATGACGGATTTTGTAGCTTAAGAGATTAATTTAACCAGTCAAAACTTGGTGGCTTCAATGAATTCTTTTCTGTTTTTCTAAAGGTGTAGTGTGGTGTTATGGACTGTGTGAACAGGAGAATTATTACTAAGTGTTGATAATCTGTTCAGGGAGAGGAGAATAGATTCTCAATTTTTGTTCACTCGAGGCCTGGATTTATTTTCAACAAGGCAACAACAAGATCAGTCTATTTTTTGGATCGTCAAGTTAATGATAGTATACAGGTTCGTATTGTGTTCATGGGATGGAATTATAAAGAAAACCATAAATAATTAACTATGATCTTATTCATGTGCTCTTATTCACTGAAATCTTAATGACAAATTTTGTTTTAAAATTCAGCATTTTTGTTCTCCTTTTCTATTGGCGTGATAATATTTATGTTGTATTTCAGGTAGATTGGGGAGAAGCAAGTATGATTGAGGCAGAGCGTATATTGCTTAGACATGCGCTTGAGGATCCTTACAATCAGCGCTTTGTTTTTCTATCAGACAGGTGACACTGATTCTCAGTAGCTGCTACTTGATATACTGTCTTGTTGGCCCCTTGGAGTTAAGGATATTTTGAGCTTTCACTTACTAAACTGTTCCTTGTTTTCTTTTCAGCTGCATACCTTTGTACAACTTTGGCTATACATACAACTATATCATGTCGACATCAACTAGTTTTGTGGACAGGTTAGTTGGCAGGGCATGTTTTTTGACAACGTACACCTTTGCAGTCTAAAAACCTAATTTAATTGAGCATCGTGGCTAGACAAATGAAGCCCAACCATCTGTAGACAGAGAATGAATCTCCAACCATTTTTTTGTTGTATTTATATTCCTGAATTTTACAGCAAATAGGAGAGTGTTTTGGATAAAAAGGACTTAAGATTGTATATATTTTATGCACTATTAGTGCAATGAATTGTCTCATTCGGTGGATCTGCAGAGTAGTAGTTAACATGTTTAAAAACTGTAAAAGAATAATAGTAGATTGATGCTTGTTACCAATTACTCTGTGCTGTGAAAGTTAAAAGAGGCAGAAAAAATATAAAACATTAAGAAATGAAAAAAAAAGCGCAAATCATGTAGTATGTTACTTATAGTTCTAGTCTACCTGTTTTCATTATATTTTGGCAAGAGGGAGGTCAGTTCTTGTCAGATGAAGGTCAGTTCTTAGCATCTTGATTTGATGCAAGTCAGTGCTCAGTGGCTTGATAGAGGCTGATCTAAGATTGTCTATGTATTTGTTAAAGGTACAACATCTATGAAACATTTTGCATAGCACATGGCTTGACGGTTTGTTGGAACTGAGGTGTTGAAAATGGAAGCTGTTATCTATAGTTGATTTTACTCTCCTATGAAACGTATATCTACATTTATGCTCCAAAGAAGAGCAAACCCACATCCATAGCCATGTCTTAGTCCAATTAGTGGGAATCTCTTGGACCATTTCTGGGTACTGGGATGTGTACATTTATTCAGTCTACATTCATCCATAGCCTAAACATTGGATTTCAAAGCTTATTTCTATAGTTTTAGAGTCATTTGGCCCTACTTTTTAGCATTTCTATGGGCAAATATCATACTGTTCATAGCTGCTACATAGCTCTACTATTGGAAAGAATTGTTATTCTCACATAAAATTAGCACAGTGGTTCTACCAATATTCTAAACTTCTTAAATTACTATGTCATTGTTATTGTAATCTGAAATCATGTCTCTACCAGTAGTGTGTTTCATCATAACTTATCAATGTCACTGCTTTTTGTTCTTTCCTGCATGCTATTGTTTCTCATAAGGTAGTTTTGGTATTATCACCATTTAAATATATGTAGTGTAATTTGTGCAACATCGAACTTTTTTATTTTGAATTGGTTCTAATTGTATATATGTCACCATAATGGCGGAAATAGCTTTGCTGATACAAAGCAGGGTCGGTACAATCCGAAGATGTTTCCTATTATCCCTGTTCATAACTGGAGGAAGGGATCTCAGGTAACAGCTTTGTGTACTGAAGTGGTTGCTTCCGAAATCTTCTATGAGAAGTAACAACAGAGTAATAATAATAGCTTATGCTTTGTCTGCTGGCAGTGGGTTGTTCTAACAAGAAAGCATGCAGAGGTCATTGTAAATGACACTACCGTGTTTCCGATTTTTCAACAGCAATGCAAGGCAAGCAATTCATTTATCATGGATTCATTTGTTGAATAAAACAGTTGGTGCTGACAGTGCACTAAAAAATAGTATTGAAGGAGGTTTCTTTTTGAAACAATAACTAAGAGCATAGAACAGATAAATCTTGTTGCTCATTGAGAAGGCATTAACAAAAGTATTTCAAGATTTTAACAAAATTGTAAAGTTAATTTTTATGTAATCTTGTTTTTTTGAAGGCCTCTTTATTTATTGATTTTATCTAATAAATTTATCATAACTATGCAGAGGAGATCACTGCCAGAGTTTTGGCGGGAACACTCAGCTGTAAGTAATCTTTAAAAGTTATTTAATTTTTATTGAAATGTTTCTTGATGTGTTTCAAGAAAAAGATATTAATTTTATATTTTAATTTATAATTATTTGGTTTCCAGTCAATTGATCCAGCAAAGGAGCATAATTGTATACCAGATGAGCATTATGTTCAGACTTTACTGGCTGTAAGTGAAAAATTCTTTATAAAATTATGCAAATAATTTTCTTTGCAAAAGAATTATATAAATCAGAAGTTATTAGTCTTTGAGAAAGCAGTTACCTGCCTGCTACCAGATATGTGAATCTGATAGTGTTAGTGCCTTTTTCTAGCTTCTGCCCTTCCACTCTGTGAATTGGTTAGTACATCAAATGAAGCGCCTAGAATTGAAGGAGAAACCAGACTGTTTTTTTTTTTTTCTCTCTCTTCATCATGGTGATTGTAATTTCACGTCTTAAGCCATTGTCTTTAATTCAGCAAGAAGGCCTTGAAGGAGAACTCACTCGAAGATCATTGACATATTCTGCTTGGGATCTTTCTTCCTCCAAAGACCATGAACGCCGTGGTTGGCATCCTGTGACTTACAAATTCTCTGATGCCACTCCCAAGCTTATTCAGTCTATAATGGTATGAATCTCTCTCTTTGAACCTTGAGGAAGCTTTTCTCTAAACATTCACCATGCAGTGCTAGGACATTCATGGTTGCTACTTAAAACTCACAAATGGAGAAATATTATGTTCCTTTGCAGTGTAACTTATTGTTTTACATTACTTTTTCCTCATGTCACTTGCTAGCTAACAACAGGCTGTTTCTTTAATCTAATATGACATGCTATCTCACACCTTATTTTTAATCTTTCTCCACTTACCCCACTCACACACAACCAATCCCAAACCCCCACCCACCTTTTTTTCTTTATTCCTTTAAAGAACTAAAGGCAATTTCCCATCTGAGATGAGATTTCTTTTGTTTATTTCATTTTTATGGGACTGTTTTAATGTCTTCTTTTCTTATCCTAGACAAATTAGAACTCAAAGAGAAAGTTCAGTTTGAGTTAGGAACCGGGGATAGATTTTAATGTGTGACAGGACTTTAAATTGTTTCAAATTCTAGAAATTAAGAAATCGATACTAAAGAAATAAATGTCATCCATACTGCACCTTTATTGCAATGAGTTCCACCAAAATTTACCACTGCTTAATATCACCATTGTCGTCTGCCACCTATGTTGCATTGCTTGGAGCATCCCAATTCCCAATATACCGTTGTGCCGCTGCAATTCTCAGAAATGTTTTAGTGCTACTACTATGCAAATATTTAGGACTCTGCCATCTTGTTAATTGTTTTCAACATCATAAATTTAGAAAAGTAGAAGTGTCACACAATAATGCCTCCACTGTTATGTATTCAGAAACTTTTTCTTCAAGTATTCATGAATTCAACCTAGCACCTTCTAATTGAATTAGAGTTTAAATTTCATAATTTTCATCTGTTATTGTCTGGAAAAAACTGAAGTTCTTGAGGGAGCAAAGCAGCTTGACTAACCATGTTGTTCTAGAAAACCACTACTTAATATAAGTTTCGAGACTGGTAATATATTAAAATCAAAACACAGATATTAACTACATTTTTCATCTTCAAAAGTCTGAGTCTATTGAATCCCAGTGCAGGTGACTTGGCACAAGATGTACTTGTTAATTGACTAACATACTGTTTGCAACTTATATAGAAAAGTAAAGAACAATTAGAAGAATTGATTGAAACTTGAGTTCAAATTTTTATTTTTCATCTAGTTACAAGATAAATGTAAAAAGATCCAATACTTTTTGCAGGAAATTGATAATATCTATTATGAAACTGAATATCGGAGAGAATGGTGTAGTAGCAAAGGAAAACCATCCCGATGTTTCCTTTTTGCCCGAAAATTTACCAGGCCTGCTGCTCTCCGCCTTCTTAATATGGTAAGTTCCATATATACTAATTTAGTATGAGCCTTGAATGACTTACTAGTATGAGACTTGCAGAACATTAGGGATTCGGATCAGTTTATAGAACAGCCATATTTGGTTCTCTGCATTGATTTATGACTTATTTCACAAGAAGTCTTGTGTATTTAGGGGGTGTTTGTCTTTCCTCAAACCGACTTATAAACTTTTAAATTAAATTGATCTATTTGTTTATGATATTCTTTAAGCTTATAAGCTAATAAAATAATAATAGTAACATGGACCGAACAAACTCTTACTTGTTCACCATTTATATTTCAGTCTGTGCTGGGAGCTGAGAATGTCCAAGGAAGGAATGAAGCCGTGGCAAAGTAAATGTTGCAAGTTTTAACTTTAGGTAGGATTAGTTAATCTTAAACCATATGGATTAATCTTGTATTTTGCAGTAGTAATATAATTCAGGGCCCTGTAAAGCAGAGAGGTGCTGAAGGGCTTGAAAAAAGAGAAAATGCAGTGTATTGTGGTGTAAATTTCCTCATTTTTTAAAAACACAAATAAATAAAAGGAAAATCTTTTTCTTTTTTCTCCCTTTGCCTTATCGTGTACTTGTAATTGTAGAATATTAAGAATTTAATATGAATATTTAAATTAATAATAATAAATATAAATTTTATCATCTGGATAATGAAATCATTAGATTTCAGCTTCGTAACCACCTTAAATCAGCCTCTTACCAGACATAACTGCTTCACCCCACGTGTATTACGTGACAACTTCTTATTGGCCATTTCGGTCTTCGGTCTCCGTTTCTTACCCGCGAAGTTGTTACGCGTTTCAGACTTCCAAAGGTCTTGTTCCTCCCAACCCTTCTAGACTAAAGGCCAAAAAGCAAGGAAACCGAAGGGTCGGTGGAAGACTGCCACAGAAACCTGCACGTGGCAAAAGTCGGTGGTCCTCCGCCATCTGGGCGCGGTATATTCTAATTTCCATTACCGAACACCGTATTTTGCGCGTGTAAAATATTAAAAATTTCACGCAACTTGGCAAACAGTTAGTGGGTGACGGTGAGTGTATTAATTTCCACAGCTTCTTTTTTGTACACCAAAAGGCCACAACCACAAGCTTTGCATATAGAATATTTACTTTTACAAATTTTGAATGTGCTTTTGCTTTGGCTTTGATAAACTAGTGGGACCGTATGATTTATAAAAAATATATATATAAAGAAGAAAATATTGTCACAATACATAGGCTTGATACACCCACTTCAATTTTACCTTATAATATTCTCGCGTTACGGGGGACAGATGTACTGCTGTAATTGGCTAGTTTTTGTCGCCAGTGGAAGCAGCAGTAGTTATTTTTGTCACGTTAGTACCAATATTCGAATTTTTTAAAAGAATTTCACTTTAGAATTATACCTTTATCCCTTTATTTTTCGTCACGGCAGAACGACTATTTCCAACCGAACTTTATGAAATGATCTTTTTACCCCTAGAGTTTGAAGAATTCATTCCCTTAGACTCTTTTAAGCTTGTTAATAAAATTTGTTAAAATTTTTAAATAATTGATCGTCTTAATAAAATTTATACTTTTTTTCGTAATATAAACTAACCTCATGGCTGTTTTACAATATCCAATAAATGAAAAATATGTATATATACAATAGTAAAAATAAAAATATAATTTGTTTGGACTATTAAAGATATAAGGGATGGCAGAAAATGGTGATTTGAAGCTTTATTAATTATAATTCCTGGTTGAATATACAAGATTCTTCTCTTCATCCAAGTTGTGATAGTAATATATTGAATTGATTTAGTTTAAAAATAATTTAGTTCTCCTGAACAATATGCTGATACTTGGAGAATATCAAGTTGCCAATCAGTAAAACTTTAGAATGAGACACAGAACCAAATAAACCAAAGCTTTTAAGGACATAAAATGAGGACAAAATTGTCAATTCCTTTTGGTATATTGAATAAATTGATTGATATAAATCAAATAGTTATATAATTTAATATCAATTTAAAAAAAAATTTAAAATAAAAATAAGTTAAATAAACTTATAATTTATAATTTAAGTAGAAAACATTAATATAAAATCTACCAATTATTCAACCCTCCTTTCAACAATTTTCGCAATATAATTTTTATTTATAGTTTTAATATCTTTAATTCCATATTTTATAAGTTATGTGATGATTTTATACATTAATTAATTTTATATAAATTCCCTTGAAGAAGTTTTGTCCTTTTGAAAAAAAAAGAAAAATAAAAAAAAAAGGTAGGATGGGAATAGTGGTTTAGAAGACACTGGAAACCTGAAGATTCTTCATGCCATTAAAGCGCCAACTTGAGACTCTATGTCCCTATCTATCCCAACTGAGTCCATGTGGATTCCCCTGCTTACAGGGCTTTGCGATTAAATGTTTTGATTATAAATAAATAAAATATTGTTCTTCTATTAGAACCAAGACCAACATCGGGTTTAATTGGTTTAATTCAATAATAGTAAGATGCGAACCAAATCGATTTGATTTCAAAAATTGGTTTAATTTAATTTGATTTAATTTAAATCTAAATCGAATTAAGTTAAAAAGAATGGGTTTGTTTTTTTATACTATTAAATCCGAATTAAAAAAAATTAATTCAATTTGATTTGAGTTTAATATGGATCATCTCGAATTTGTCAATCAAACTCGACTTAAACTAATCTATAACTCAAATACGTGGCTTGACTTTGTAATGTATTGATCAAATAATATCGTTTTATCGATAAGACGTAAATTTAAATAATAAATCTAAATCATATGTTCAAATTATAAATTTGAGTTATGAATCTAAGTCATAAATTTGAATTATGAATTCAAATCACTTTGAATCGAATTTAAATTAAAGGGGGTATAACTTTAATTTATTTATTTTTATGTTTTATCACCTTTTTATTTGCACTAAATTTCTTCTCTCTCCCTGTTAGACACTACGTGGCGTCATATCCACCCGTCAAATCTGCATGCATGGACCTTTGATTTTGTCACCTTTGAACCGTCGTTTCCCCAAATTAAGCACAAAAAGAAACATTAGTTTATATGATACTTTTGAAAAGACAGTGGATAATGTTTAATATTTAATTGTCACCTGATTCAAAAATTTAACTCGTAAATTTGGATTATATAAATTGAATTATTTTACATTCAAATCGAAATTTAAATTAATTTTAATTTTAATTTAGTAAAATAAAATAGAATTATTCTTATTTATATTTAAAAAATATTTAAACTCAATTTATTTTATACCTACCTTTAATAATATGAAATAGTATAACCTTAACATATATAATAAATTATCATATCATAATATATAATATCTTTTTATAATATGATAGACAGTGGACCGTCGCGTGAAATTTTCAAACCCGTCATTCAATCAAAACACAGAGGGAAGCATCCGCCTTACCTTCCACTCAAACCTTTTTGTCTCTCTACTGCGAGCCTATAAATACACCACTGCCATCGGAGTCTGATCATTATTCATTCAGCAACACAAATTAAACCGAGTTTTAAGATTTCACTAGTACAAAATCAAATCTTTTGTTTGGTTTTTGAAGATTCCATTCTTCTTTTTCAGTTCCATACTTTCTCTATATAAACAGCGTTTCTTTCATTCTCTTGTCACCACCCATCTTTGTTGCATTTCCTTCTCTTTAACTCCTCTGTAGCTGAGAGACTTTCGTTTTTTAGCTTCAACAACAATGGCGCCAAGTTTGAGCAGAGGAAACTCTCTTGACACTACTCTCGTCGATGGCTATAACCAGTCAATGGTTAGCCTCGAGGGATCGAAACTCATGGCGAATGGCCATGTGTTTCTTACCGATGTTCCTGATAACATCACTGTTACTCCTTCTCCCTACATCGCCGACAAGATGGTCTCCTCCGTTGGATCCTTCGTGGGATTTGACAGTGCCGAACCCAGCAGTCGCCACGTTGTTCCCGTTGGGAAGCTCAAGAACTTACGGTTCATGAGCATTTTCAGGTTCAAGGTTTGGTGGACAACTCACTGGGTCGGCTCCAATGGGAGAGACCTTGAGCACGAGACCCAGATGGTGGTTCTCGATAAATCCGACTCGGGTCGGCCCTATGTTCTCCTTCTCCCTCTTGTTGAAGGGCAGTTCCGAGCCTCCCTCCAGCCGGGAATCGACGACAACGTCGACATTTGCGTCGAAAGTGGGTCGACAAAAGTATCCGCTGCTGCCTTCCGAAGTATACTCTACGTGCATGTTGGTGAGAACCCCTTCAGCTTGGTGAAAGAAGCCATGAAAGTCATTAGACTTCATTTGGGAACGTTCAAGCTCTTGGAGGAAAAAACACCTCCAGTAATCGTGGACAAATTCGGTTGGTGCACGTGGGACGCATTTTACCTTACGGTGAACCCGCAGGGGGTCATGGAAGGCATCAAGGGTCTCGTCGATGGTGGGTGCCCACCCGGATTCGTATTGATCGACGACGGGTGGCAGTCCATCAGCCACGACGAGGACCCCATCACCAAAGAAGGCATGAACCACACCGTTGCCGGAGAACAAATGCCATGCAGGCTTTTAAAATTCGAAGAAAATTATAAATTCAGAGACTATACAAGCCCAAAGAAGTCGGCAAACAGCGGCAAAGGTATGGGCTCGTTTATCAAAGATCTCAAGGAAGAATTCAAGAGCGTCGATCAAGTTTACGTGTGGCATGCGCTGTGTGGATACTGGGGTGGGTTAAGGCCTGAAGTACCAGGATTGCCAGAAGCGAGAGTTGTAAAGCCAAAGCTTTCTCCGGGATTGGAGATGACGATGGAGGATTTGGCTGTTGATAAGATCGTCAACACCGGAGTGGGGCTGGTTCCGCCAGAGATCGTTGATCAAATGTATGAAGGGCTCCACTCACAGTTGGAGAAAGTTGGAATTGATGGGGTCAAGGTTGACGTTATCCATGTAAGTTAATTATTCTCTTTGAAATTAAATTAAATATGGTCCTAGATCGATGATGACTTACGGTTTTCTAGATCATGGCGGATTACAGTAACTTTGACTTGTTGGAGACAGACCGACCATTGATTTTCAGTTACTTTGACTTGTTTGGTCGGCACGTCACTGCTATATTTTATATCTATACGCAAAAATTTTCCAACAAATCTTCACTCAAATTGTTAATGTTTTACAGCTATTGGAAATGGTGTGTGAGAATTACGGAGGCAGAGTGGATTTAGCAAAAGCATATTACAAGGCTTTAACGGAGTCAGTGAGGAAGCATTTCAAGGGCAATGGAATAATTGCAAGTATGGAGCACTGTAACGATTTCATGCTTCTTGGGACAGAGGCCATCGCTCTTGGTCGTGTTGGTAAGATTTCCCTTACTTCAGGCAAGAAAGTTGTACAAAGATCAATTAGTTTTACCTAGTGTTAATCACATGGTCTTCCTTGTAAGATCACCACGTGGACAAGTTTAACAGGCTGATGTTATTTGTTTGTCCAACAGGTGATGACTTTTGGTGCACTGATCCATCTGGTGATCCAAATGGTACGTTTTGGCTGCAAGGGTGTCACATGGTGCACTGTGCTTACAACAGCTTGTGGATGGGCAATTTCATTCAACCTGATTGGGATATGTTCCAATCTACTCACCCTTGTTCCGAGTTTCACGCAGCTTCCAGGGCCATTTCTGGCGGTCCAATTTATGTAAGTGACACTGTTGGCAAGCACAATTTCCCTCTGCTCAAGCGCTTAGCCATGCCCGACGGTTCCATTCTCCGGTGTGAATTTTACGCTCTTCCCACCAGGGATTGCCTCTTTGAAGATCCTCTTCATGATGGCAAGACCATGCTCAAAATCTGGAACCTCAACAAGGTCAGTACTTTTTTTTCCCTCCTGTGGATGCATTCATTTTCTCACACTTTTATGTCAGAGGATTCATATATTTATTTTCTTTACTCTTCAACAGTGGACTGGAGTTATCGGAGCATTCAATTGCCAAGGAGGAGGATGGTGCCGTGAGACTCGACGCAACCAATGCTTTTCTCAATATTCTCACAAGGTGACAGCCAAGACCAACGCTAAAGACATTGAATGGAACAGTGGGAAGAACCCCGTCTCCTTTGAAGGAGTTGAAGTTTTCGCCATGTACTTATCGGAGTCCAGGAAACTCGTTCTGTCAAAACCAACCGAGGACATCGAAATTTCCTTGGAGCCTTTCACATTCGAACTCATCACTGTTTCTCCAGTCACCGTTTTGCCCGGAAAGTCTCTGCAGTTTGCTCCTATTGGCATGGTGAATATGCTCAACTCTGGCGGTGCTATCCAGTCCTTGTTTTACGGCGGGAGTTCTGTGAAGATTGGAGTCAAGGGAAGTGGAGAAATGAGAGTGTTTTCTTCGGAGAAACCGAGAGCTTGCAAGGTTGACGGAGAAGATTTTATGTTTGAATATGAAGGGAAAATGGTTATTGTTCAAGTGCCATGGTCAAGTCCTTCTGGTTTATCTGTAATTGAGTACCTGTTTTAAGAGTAAAGTTCTATATAACGTGTAAAATCTAGTATCTTTGTCCAAGTAATAAAGTGCAGTTGTTCCTAATTTCTTTTTCCTTTTTCTATGAATTTTCGCTCATGTTTCAAGTCCATGAGCATACTTGACATAATGGACCGCCATTCTTAAGCATATAATTCTGTCATGCTTGATTCATCCCTTTGTTCAAACCAGTTTATTTTGGGTAGAAATGAGCAGTTGGCCCAAAGCTTTCAAGCTGAGAACATGGGCCTATCACTGGCCTAATCCTTAACAGAGGAGATGATTGACTCAAGAGGCAAATGGATAATATGAAATGATCTAATGTCACTGTCTTTTACAGTTAAGGAATTCGAAAAGTAAAAGTTGCAGTTTACTTGTTATTTTTATTTCCGTGGTAACTAAGAAAACCCAAGCCGATACTTTCTCAAATCCTGAACTCCGAAACGCCATCAACAAGTCAAGTCAAGCTAAAACCAAGAATAGTGATAATTCATCTGCGCTTTCACAAATTCAATTCCTCGTGTTTGCGATGAATACGTCGCAGTTTATGGATAAGCAGATAATGGATTTGACATCCTCCCAGATTGGCAGTAGTCCCAACAAGGACAAAGACTTCATCGATCTAATGAACAATCCGCAGCACGAGGAGGGAGATCATGATTTGAATAATGGGAATGGGATTAAGAAAGAAGAGATCGTACCCAGCTACGATTTTCAGCCTATTCGTGGCGGATTGTCTCAATCGCTTAATTTTGATTCCGCCTCTGCTGCTAGGGTTTGGACTTTTCCTATTCGAGTAATTTAATTCTTTCCCTGTTTCTGTTTGTTTGTTTTTGAACTGGGTTTTGATTATTATTATTATTATTATTATTTTTACTTTTAGCGGGTTTAATTGATTGATTAATTGGTGATTGAGTTGTTAATTAATTTAAATTTTAGGGTTTTACTTTATAAAATTGCCGGGTGCTTTTTGTAAGGCTGGTGAGCTAAGTACAGTGCATTAGTTACATCGACATGGACTTTGTTATGAATTGACTTTGGATGCTACTAGGATGATGTTGTGTGAGACAAAATCATGTAATAATTTAGAGTGAGAGTGTAGCTGGGATTTTGCCAGCGATAACATAGCAGTTCAAATTCTTAAATTGTTTTGCTTAATATGCTCCCTCACTTAAAATGGCCGGTGTTGGAATGGCTGGGAGCTGAATGAAGAAATCCGGTTTCTGAACACAATAGTTCAGGATTTGGTTAACTGAATGTGTGAGGCTTTTGACTGTGTATTGTGAAGAAAATTTTTTAGGAGTATTTTAGCTAAGTGGTTCTATCTTTTCAATTCAGACCTGATAGACATTATTGAGACTGATTTTGTGTTAACCTGAGCCAAGGAGAGGTCTTGTCACTATGTGCATTGTTGTGTTTTTTTATAAAGAAAAACAGCGAGATTTTCCTGTCGTATGGGTTATTTTTTTAGTTTTGTCATTTCCATAGATTGAAAACTTTTGGTTACTTCCTTTAGACTTTGTTTTCTTCCCTGTGCTGTGGATGTTTTCTTGTGAGTTCTGCTATTTTGTTGATTGGGTGGCAATTGGGATGGAGTTTGTATTTAACCATATCTACTCTTTCATTCTGTACAGAATTATAGCACTTTTGACTCAGCTGAACCTTCAAAATTCTTTCCGGAGAAGGACTGTAATTCTTCAAATGCAACTTTATTGTCAGAGATTGATCAAACAATGAAGAAATATGTTGATGATATGCTGCATGTGTTAGAGAATGTCAGTACACGGATAACTCAGTTGGAGACAAGAACCCGCAGCCTGGAGAATTCTATTGATGATTTGAAGATATCTGTGGGAAACAATCATGGAAGTACTGATGGTAAAATGAGACTGATGGAAACTATTCTGAGAGAGGTATCTTCTTCACTGTCCCTTCTTCTTAGTCACTATCTTAATATATTTACTGCCTTGGCTATTTAGTTAGAATTAGGTGCATCTTATCAGAAGGTACAATTATGTGTATCTTATAAAAAAAGTGAGAATTTACATATCTAATTAGAAAGTAAAATTAGGTGCTTTGGTTGATGGCATCTGTTTGCCTGATTAGAAATTCAGAATTCTCACATCAAATGTCAATCTGTTTCTAATGAATTTTAAGTTTTTTTTATTGTGCTTAAATGGGAAAGGGCTGTTGGGTTGCTATTTCCTGGAGGGTTTTTGTAGTAAGGACATATCTGTTAGGAATTAGTTAGACAAATATAGGCACATGCAGGGTTGTATAGCTTTTGCCTTCTTTATGGCTTTTTGAATCGTGGACACTCTGCTCTTGTAATTAGTTCTTCCCTATGACAACTGTTCTTGTTTTTTATCATTCGTGAAATCTAAAAAGGAAAAAGAAGAATGGTCAAATAATAAGATTTTTATTTTTGCAAGTCTAAGCAACATTTAACTGTCCTGACTTCAAGTCATGTGGCGAAGTGCTTACTTCTTTTAATTTAACAAAACACTTGTTTTCAATGTCTTCAAGTGTGCCATTGTCTAACTGAGATAAGCTTTTGAGTTATAGGCCGCTTAATCTAGTACTCAATGCCAACAAATAAAATCTTTTCAAACAAATTGTCTTAATTGATGCCTATGATAGCAAGGTAAGTGAATCTCAAAATATTGCTTCACAGTTGAAGCCTGCTAGCAAAGCACTCATTCCTACCCCAGAACTTTCTGATTCTTCTTAGCTTTTTCTTCCTCAAAAGAAACCCACCCATCTTTCAATCTTATCATATTATGTAATGATTTTTTGAGTTCATTCTCACCACTTATATGCCTGAATTTGTCATCTTTGTCTGCCTCTGAGAACCTTAAAATTGATGCAAAAAGTGACATAGGCTTTCTGAAAGCTGGAGTAGCCTTTTGTTGCTTCATTTAATGCTAGGATATTGCATTTTCGTCGGCTAAATCTAAATTCATCATCCATACCAGCTTATGTTTATATTGCTAAATCAATCATAATGTGGTGTGCATTTGGTGTTTGTCATCCTTTAAGTCCAGGTACAATCTGGGGTTCTGGTTTTGAAGGATAAACAAGAAATAGTGGAGGCTCAGTTACAGCTTTCAAAGCTGCAAGTGTCAAAGGTAGATCAGCAACAATCAGAAAGCCAGAGCTCTAGGCATGTAGATGCTGTGCAGCAAGCAGCAGCTTCTCCTATGCAATCTCACCTACAATCACCTCCTCCTGTTACTTTCCCACAGCTAGTTCCTCCCCTTCCTCCCCCTGTTGTTCCTTCCCCACCTGCTCCCCAACAGAATCTGCAACCTCCAGTTCAGCTCCCTAGTCAGTTTCCTCAGAGCCATATTCCTTCTATCCATCAACGAGAAACTTATCTTCAAACCCATGGTCAAACTCAAGATGCTCCAAATCAACAATACCAAGTTCCTCCAACCCAGCTGCAACACCCACCTCCTGCAGCTCCACCACATCAACCTCCACCACAGTACTCTCAGCCACCCCTCCCACCACAACTTCAATCTTCGATAGGCCACCTCTCTGAAGAGACAGCTTACAATGCTCCTCAGAACTATGCACCAAACCTTGGCCCACGTCCTTCTCAACCTCTGAGTTCCACTCCCTCCCAACAGTATTATGGAGCTCCTCCTCCCCATATGTATGAGCCACCATCCAGCAGATCCAGTTCTGGGTTTCCTACAGGTTATGGGCCACAATCTGGGCCTAGTGAACCATACCCCTATAGTGGACCACCTTCTCAGTATGGTAGTGGGTCCACAATGAAACCACAAGTCCATGCTGCCACACCACAGAGTGATGTACGTGGCTATCCTCAGCTTCCCACTGCTCGTGTGTTACCTCAGGCACTTCCTGCCGCTTCTGGGGTTAGTGGTGGCTTGGCTTCTCCTGGAACTGGAAATAGGGTTCCTGCTGATGATGTGGTTGACAGATTGACAAGTATGGGATTCCCCAGAGACCATGTTAGAGCAACAGTGCACAAACTGACGGAGAATGGCCAGTCAGTTGACCTGAACATAGTGCTGGATAAACTTATGAATGATGGGGAAGTCCAACCTCAGAGAGGTTGGTTTGGTCGGTAGCATCGTATATTTGATTCATACAGATGTGTAGAGTTACTGCTGCTTTCTGGTTCATTTGCTGAGAGGAACTTTTGTCTGGAATTTGGGT
Source organism: Anacardium occidentale (assembly GCA_026122585.1). Lineage (NCBI taxonomy): Eukaryota > Viridiplantae > Streptophyta > Magnoliopsida > Sapindales > Anacardiaceae > Anacardium > Anacardium occidentale. The sequence goes on along the minus strand of JAJEJH010000381.1, from coordinate 62,378 downwards.
TTGGATTCCTTGGCTGCTTTTATTTCGATTTTTTGTTTGGTCACTTGGGGGCTGTTTATCTAACTTATCAGATATTGGTTTGTCACTGCTGCCTTTTTTTATTCCATTTGTGTATATTAACAATAATTTGAAGTGCATTATTTTCATTTAATTGTAAACTGTCATCTACTTGATATAGTAACTGGACCAGATTTAGCACTTTCAAAAGGACCTTCCACTGAGCAAGTCAAGAATGTGAAATTAGGAGCGAATAAAAAATTAGAAAGTTGCTGTCAAAAAAACGAAGTGCAGGCGGGCTGAATTGGCAATGAATATTAGAATTCCTCCGGTAGATAAAATTATTCTATTGTGTTCTATACGACAACAAACATGAAATCATTCTGTTCCCATTATTTTGTGGATAAATCGTGCATGATAAGTATGCAGAGACTAAAGAGAGTATTAAATTATAAATTGACCAAGCAAAACCAATGCTATTTTTATGTCTTTTATGGCATACTTAGCAAAGATTGACTTGCTTTTTAAAGACATTTAAAGTGCAACAAGATGCATTAAAATCATGTCACATTTTCCATGAAACTTTAACATGCTGTATTAGAAACAATATTTGGAATTCAATTTACGCTTATATTTGGTAGCAAAATCTCAAAATATCTCTCACACCCTTTCATTCACTATAAGTTCATATTTATAAAAAATTAGTCTAAACCTATAATAATAATAATAATAATAATAATAAATGGTAAAATTATATTTATTAATTTTATTCTTATTTATAAATTGTAAATATTGGATGGATAAACTATGAACACCATGTAGCATACACATAATTAAAATTCTAATGTTAAAATTGCAATTTTAACCCAATAATTTTCAAAAACCTAAAAGTCTCAAATATTACATTTTAGTCCCTGTTATGTGTCAACATGAACAAGTTGCAAGTCAACCTTAGAACTGACATCTTATTACTAGAATGGTTATTTTAGAATTCATGTTCAACTTTATGTATTCCTCTATCCGTAGAGTACATTAAATGTACAAAAATGACATTCTAGAATCATTAACAAACACGAGAAATGACATGTTCACAAATGAATGACTTTCGACTTAGTGGAATTATCATCAATAAACCTATGAAATGAGCATACCTTTGTATTTTTAAAATTTCATCATCAAGCAAAATACATTGAAATATATATTTTTCTAAGGAACTAAATGTTGAAATGGCACAACAAGGCATAAATGTTGTATCTCATTCCTAGTATAGACTTTAATATGCATGACGATGCATGATGAATGTGATTTCATACGATGACACAAAATCGGTAGTCATTCAATATGTTTTGTTCACAATACTATAATTTCAATAAAAAACATTCTATGGAATGCAAAACTAAATAATTTAATAAAATTCTATATCTATAATCTTGATTAACATGCTTCAACACATTATTAATAATATATCTCAAGTAACATAGAATTAACATGTCATTAATCAAACACACAAAACAACCATAATATATATACATATCATGCCCAATAAACTGGCCATGATACTACTATTGGGTGAGAATAATGGGATTAGAGCAAAATTTCAATCATCCAATATCTTAAGTAAGATTAAAATAGGAGCATGATATGTATATTAGATACAAAAGAAGATTGTTTCGAATTACTTACTCCCATTTGGAGGTTTTTTCACTTTAAACTTGAAATTGAAGAGTCTCTCACTTATACCCAAATGTATGACGACACCTTGGTATCCATACATGTAGCATCCCGGGTCTTTCTAGAAAAGCCCTTAGGGATAGAGTTCTGGGGTTAGAAATATAACTAGGAATAGGGTGGGGGTCTTGAGGAGTTCAGGGGTGAGATGGTAGTTTTTCAGAGCTGAGTGGCCTTCGTATGATGCCTTTAGGGAGGTTTTAATCATGCGAAGCGCGGGAAATGGATTTTATTCATTTTCCCTGGTGCACTCCCGTGCACCATCCCTGCACGCCCGTGCAGGTGGGTAGCAGGAGAGAGAGACGGGAGATTTATTAGTTTCTCACCCGCAGTTTCCCTTTTTCAGCTCAGTTTCTCTTGTTTTCAGCAGCTCCCAGCCCTAGATCAGATTTCCAACTTCCAGCAGCTCTCAATCCAGCTAGAGAGATCAGAGATTAGCTTGAGAGATAGTTTCCAGCAGCCATGGCGAGAGGTAAGTGTTTCTTACTCTCTCCTTCAGTTTTCCAACTTGTTTGATGATGCTGGAAACGGTGTTTCCGTTTCCAGTTTGCTGTGTTATGTTTGTATGTTGATATGTGATGATGAGATGATGATTATATGCTGATTATGTGATGATTTTCCACCCATAAACATGCATGCTCTGTTTGTGTGGGTGTTAGTGAGAGAATTAGTTGATTTGCATGGTGGAATCAGTAGGAATAGATGAATGATGAAATTGATGATGTGTATGGGTTTATTGAAGTGCCTTGGATGTGTGATTATGTTTAATTTCAGTTTGGATGAGAAATGGATGTGTTTTGGATGGCCTTCTGCATGTTCCAGGTGGGTGCTCGAGTTGCAGAGCCGGACACACGCCCGTGTGCCCGCAGACACACGCCCGTGTGCCCTGGATTCTGCAAGGGCACGCCCGTGTGCACGAAGTGCACACGGCCAGGTTTGCAAGGGGCACGACCGTGTGTCCTGAGGGACACGGCCGTGTGCCTGCTTTTTAGTGGAAATGCGCAGCGATTCCAGAGGAGAGCACGGCCAGACACACGATCGGGGCACGGTCCCGTGTGTCTGGGCACACGCCCGTGTGCTTTGTTTGGCACGACCGTGTGTCTCTCCTGCACGACCGTGTGCTTGGCCCACACGCCCGTGCGTCCGTCAGTTTTTCCAGAAAAAGGTAGAATTTGACTTCTAAAGGTTTGGTAATCCATCCAAAGGCTAAATGACCTCAGATAATTCAGAATTCAGATAATAATGCAGCATATGCATAGCATGACACAGCATGTAGCCTGAATGAGGATCCAGGGATCTGAATTCAGTAGATTTCAGCAGTCAGGACCCAAGTTATGGGTTTCAGTTTAGGGTGAACTCGAGGGGGTATCTGTGGGACCCAGCTTTCTGACACCAGTCAGTCAGCTCAGCAGCAGTATTTCAATATTCAGTTTCAGCAGATTCTAGCCAGTAGCTAGAATGTTCAGCCCACTTGGCCAGGATGTCGAATCCCTGTGTTCATCAGCCTGATCAGCACAGCAGGTACCTTCGGGTACATTCAGATATAGATTCAGATGCATGCATCACCATCATCAGTTATTTTCAGTATAGCATGACATGACATTCACATCATGCCACGACTCATTAATAAGCAAGTGATCAGTAATCAGATAACAGTAAATCCAGATAAGCAGTTGCAGCGCCAGCAAGCGACTAGATGTATGGATAGGGCCGAGGCCAAGTTTCAGTGTGTTCTTGTGTGTGTGTTTGTCGCTTGTTTGGGCGGGGGAAGTAAGGAATGCTTACTGGGTGATCTTTATCACTCATCCTTTTCCTTCTTCCTTCCTTTTCAGGTTTTGCTGCTGGCGAGGAGCGGGTGGACCGAGGCTTGCGAGAGGGGACCCTACACACTAGAGATCAGTTGTATTTTATTTTCAGTTTGGACCTGTGAGGTCATGTATATGATGTATATTTTCAGAACAGTGTAAAGAACAGTTGCATATATGGAAAGCCAGATTGGGCTCATTGTATATTTGTTTCAGTTTCAGCTTCCGCTTATGTACAGTAGCAGCAGTAGGGTTTCTTTTCCGTAGGATTCCCGTCTCGGGTACCCAATTTTCAGTTTATTAATAGAAAGAGATTTATTGTTCAGCAGCAGGGGTACTCGGGGCGACGGGTCGTACAATACAGAGCAATCAAATCAACATAAGCCAAGGTAAAGGGCCTTAGATGTCAACTAAAACACTAATGTGACATAAAATTCTTTAAAAAGTTCTTCAACTGTTGAATAATCGTGTAGTTATATATACGCTATGGAATGACTACTTCAAAAGGTGCAACAATAATTCCAATGACAATACAACAATAATAGTTGTTCATCAATTGGCTAAGAACAATCATTATAGAAGTTGTAATGATCGTTTCATTGACGTGATAGTTGTCCATGATATTTGACATTGTTAACCGGATAAAGAGAAATCACGAATAAAATTAGTCTAACATGGCTCCTTTTTTGGATAAGAGTAAACTCTATCAAATATCATTCCAATCCCTTCTTTTTTGGGTTATATCAAGTTGGTTCCTAAAGTATGGTAAAATTTTACTTAGGTCTTTGTAACTTACAAAGGTCAAAATTGTCATTCTAGAATCCAAATTTGATTCACTTTATGCAACCTACAACTTCTAATTCCTACAACCAACTCAGAGGTTTTTTGTCATATTAATAATGAATGAATTTATGATAAATTTATAATATGTCAGTCATCTATACACAGGCCAACTTTAGTCTATAACAAGACATCACAATTATCCAAATGATAAAGAGTTTATCACCTATCAATGACACGATTTTTTTTGTAATTGAATCTTTTCATTAATTGATATATCATCAAGATTTTGGTGCAAAAGTAATGTCTACCTCGAATTAACCATTGATTTATGTTATCTAACTTTTATATCAACAACTAGATAACATTGGATTCAACAACAACTCAATCTTGCTATGACCACAAATTTAAGTGGTTATTGACATTCGTAAGATGATTCATGAGATATCTACTCTCATAACTAAGAGTAATGAATCTTTTATTAATCCATTGCAACTTTTGTACACTTTTTAATATAGTCAATCACTACTTTTATGATAATTTTAACTAGAGGATTACATTAGGCTAGCGTTAAACTATATTGATTGATGCATAAGACAATTTGGTGATTTTAAGTTAAAGAACTATAGACACCACTATTTGTTAGAAAATGTTTCTATAGACATTAGTGTTACTATTTTTATATGAAATCTTTTAGTAGGTTAGTTTATTGGACATACATAGAACATGCACCTATGTGTTGTAACGAGGTGTCAACAAACAATCTTAATATGTGAGATCTATTACTAATTTTCAATAAGATCGTTCAACACAATGATAACTTTATCATATGATCTATACTCTTAATCAAGATAAAGTTAAGACTACGATCGATTCTAGAAGACCCACCATATATGCATATAGAGTTCTTACAAACAAAATTTACATTGATCATTTCGTCATGATTCTATCATTCTAAAAAATATTTAATCTATTATATACTATACATGCAATATCATGACGAAGAATTGTCATTTTTATTAATTATACATATTGTGACTCATAAATATTATAATAAATCATCATGGTAATAGATTATGACTATGAAATAATTGCTTTTAAAGTTGACACTAAATTGAAGTTAAAAAAAAAAACGATGAAAATTTGAAGGATTGAGCACAACGTATGGTTTATAGACGCAAAATTCCTCACTTGTGCCCTTATGATAACGTTTTCTTTTTTGAAACAATGCAATACACGTTGAGTGTACAAACACGCATTATATATATGAAAAAAATAAGTCAAATAAGTTAAACTATATAAAAATAAGTTAAATTTGTTTTTCTAAATGAAAAACGAAATATTATAATAATTTAACCAAACGTAAACTTGGATTTAAAAAATAAGGGGAATAGATTAATTTAGGAAAACTCATGGGATTAAAAAGATTTTTCCCCTTTCGGTTAAAGGGCCTTTATGAAATTGAGAGAACTTGTGGGATTAGAAAATAATTTTCCCGCTCTTATTATCGCCCTCGCTTGCTTCATTATTTACCAAATTCATTTTTGGTGCAGACCGTCGTCCCCGTCCTTCAAAAGTCCTGTGTTGCTCTTTTACAGCTTCAAACCCCCCAAAAAACCAACAATCAAACAAAACAAACGAAACCTCACTCTCACCAAAACCTTCTCTATCTTCAATTCCCCCCTTGAAAACCTCCTTATTTGCGATCCTGCCCCTCCCTCTGCAGCCATTTTTTCTTTCTCCTCCTGAAATTTCTTCCTTCGCTGCCTAATTACCGCCCTCTCTATTCAACGCTCACCTGGAATCAATTTCTAATTGAATGAAGGTGCTCAACGCCTTCCTTCACTCGATTATTCTGGAATATTCTGTAAGATATTTATATATTTTCGCTTATTTTTGTTTTGTTTTCATTCTACATTAATTCGTCATACTAAACCTAGGTTATTGTCTTCCATTTAATGATTCGCGGAATTTTGTTGCCTAATTTCGTAAACTAATCCGTTTAGTTACTCATTTTGGTAGTATATGTTTATGCACGTCTCTTTGTTCGTTAAAGTAATCTTGGTGATTTTTTGTTTCTACTTTACACTCTAATTCTTAGCTTGTTTTATATACTCATGTTTAGAATATTTGTTGTGATGATTGTGGCTTCAAGTAGCTTAAAGTTGTTATTAGAGATTGGAATTTGATTTATACATAAAAGTAATAAGTATCAGTACTACTAACAAGCATTGAATTTGCGTGGAAAAGCTGTTAGTATTTGTGCACTTGTTTTATCATATGTCAAATATGGAGTATATTGATTTAGACTGTTTCTTGCTCAAGTTTAGTATGGGAACATTTTATATTTGGTAGTTATTGTGCGTTATTATGTTTGTAGAAATTTGTAGTAATCGTAATGGTATTTTTATGTTTGATTTTGTTTTGTCAATGCCAACTTATGGAAAGCTTATCATAGATTATGTTTTGGGTAGATATGTTTTTATTATCATTTTTTTATTATACTCATTTCGGAATTTTGTCACATGTTTAAAAGAAGTGAATGGTGATGATTTTGTGTGTGTATCATTTCTTTATTAGGTTGGTCTCTAATGGTGTCCAAGTAGCTTGCCAATTAGGATTGACTGTTTTGCCCTATATTTGTGTTCTTTTTTCTTGGGTATCTGTCATATCCTTATGTAGTACAGATTATTGGATTTGGATTGTGTGTGATGATGCTAAGTCTTAATTAACCAAGAAAACAACACTGGAAACAAGTTTATTTGGTAGTGCCTTTGCCATGCTGGTTTCAATTATTACTTGATAATTCTGAGAAGTTGAGTAGCTGATTGTTTATCGAAATTACGCAAAGTTCTTGATTCAATATATAATTGTAAACTACTCAGTCAGTGTGATTCTTAGAAGGCACTTTGTTTCCATGTCAGACAAAAACCACCATGAAATACTTCTTATAAAAGGAAAATAAAAATAGAAGTAGAATATCATAAAACACCATGTCTTCAGAGTTGGTATCCAGATTGCCCTGATCTACATTTTATAAATATCTGTGTCCAGATACAATATTCAGACCAAATCTGTTATCTGTTTTTCATAGTGCAAAGAATGAGGAGAATGAATGATAACTGCTAAGTTTATGGAATGGAACTATGGAAACTCTGAGTCAACCCTATAAAATATCTACAGCATAGTATACTACACTCTATTTTTTGGTAGTTTCTTTCTTTGTACTTGATTATTAGTGGGGAACTTTTCAGATTTTGCTTGTTAAAATTTTTTTTGTATTGAAAAAAAAGAAAAACCACATCTTTTGAAAATAGTAACTTGCTTATTACATGTAATTCATCAATTTATCAAGCTAGCTTTATCTTGTCAATTTATAAACTGTCATGTTGATTTCCTGATGCATGATAAATGATTCCTAAAACAGTTTTGGTTTGACTACTAATTTTACTTACATTGGACCGCATTGCTATGATATTATCTCCCTGGAAAACCTGTATGGAAATGAGAACTAGCTCAGCATTAATAGACACTGAATAGTTTTTTTCCTGCAGAGTTTTTTCTGTTATAATCTATCTAATGGTTTAAGCTATATTATCTTCTTTTATAGGTTCATCTACCAGGAACTTAGCATCTTGTGTTGACCCTTTATGTGTTCATCCAGGAACCCTCATTGAGAAGGGGGAAGATCATGTCATAATCATAGTTTTTTCAAATTCTAGCACTTTGATTATTGATAGGTTGTTTAATATATTAAATGGTTTCATTTGCCATCTAGAAATGTTTGTGGAGTCTCTTTAGTTTAGGTTACAAATTTTAAACAACCACATGACAAAGACTGTTGCACGTTATGTTGAATGACAAAATCTGCTTTTTTATTTGATTAAACATTTAGTCTCATCAGGGTTTACCTTTGCTTTATGTTCTTCCCACTAAGATTCTCAGGTACCTAGCAACATTAACTCTAGTATGTTTTGAGGTTGAAGACATAAGATACACAACTGATCAACTAGAGATATTAAGAGATGACTTGGTTTAGTTTACCTTGTATATGTGGGGCATGGAACTTCTTGAGCTAAGTGTAGTTCTAAGATCGTTACTATTGTTTACATCTTGAGTGTTCCAAGTGTATATTGGCTCTTAAGCATTCTAAACAATAAATTTGAAACATTTAGCTATAACTTGTGAAAAGGGCATTTGTTACTTCCAATTAGAAGGAAAGGAGAGAATAGAAAATGAAAGAAACACCGGCAATTGTTGTATAACATTGACTCAAAGTCTCCCAAACTGAAGACAAATATGTATGGAAAATGGGCTAACTTCCAATGCATAAGAAGTTCAATTCTCCTTCATGAAGCAAAGAAAGTTTTCAATTTCAAATCAAATATCCCATTCCTGCCTGTCTTGCAGCACACACGATACCAGCTCTTGTTCTTGATGTGGCTCTTTCTGAAGATAGTATAAATGCTCCAGTTCTTTCTGAGGTAGTTGCGGATGCGCTTGACTTCTTTCTGAGTGTCCCAGTGCAGCTGTCTTGTTCAAGCTATGGATCTTCTAAGAGAAGGAGTGTGAAAGCTAGCTCTTAAAAGCACCGCGAGTTAAATCTAATGATTAGAATGTCATTGGAAGAGTTAAAATATAACTTTAATCAACACAATTGAAACTCAGTCAAATTACTACATTTAAATAGATTTGTTAGTATTGAATCTTAACGTAAGAAATTGTTGAATGTGCCTGGTACTGAAGGTTTTAATTATTATTATTATTAATATCTAGTTACCATGAATGAGACATTTTTTTCATATTCAATTTAAATCATAAGACAAACGTTTTAGTTTGTATTATATATTACTTTTTGAAGTCTTAATCAGTCTAAAAGCTTATGATGAAACTATCCTACAATGTGTGAATGTTGAGTTGCTTATAAAAAGTGCACGGATTCTCTTGAATGATGGTGCAGTATCCGCATCCAGTTTTTCATGTGTGCCAAATATTGTATCGGTTTTTTTCCTGTTGTGGATAGTTTCCTGGTGAAGCTGGAAGCTTGGGAGTTGGGGATTGATTATAAACTATTTAATGGTTTTAATATCTTTTTTCTTCTGGACATTTCTGTGCTGTGGTGTTTAAAGGACTTCATAGACTTTATTTTTTCCCCCTGTTCCATTACTTCTTGCTGCAGTAATCATGGTTACTGTACTTTGTATTTTATTGGATTTGATAATTTAGATTCACTTTTCTTAATATTTTGTTTTCTTGTATACTTGTATGCTTACGTGTTTAGATTGATGCAAATGGGTCCTTGACCACTTTCAATTTGTTTCTGGGTAACAGATTTCATCAATGAATGCTGTTTATCTATTGTGATTGCATACCTTACTTGTTTTTATTGTTTCTAGGTTCCTTCCAATTGCTGAAATTTCCTGGCAACGAAAGTTGTTTTGTTTGTCTGTCTGGTCAGAGTTTGGAACTTTTGATGCTGTAAAACAGCCTTTTTATTTCAAGAGGATTAAATGGATCTAAAAGTTTCATCACCTAAGCAAGCAAGTCTTGCTCCACCTGACTCTGTTAGTGATCCTGAGGAAAAGGAACTTAGCGATGAGGATGATGATGATCGCAACCATAAGCATCGTAGACGGGAGACACGGTCTCAGTCGTTGGAGAGAGATTCTATGGAACAAGTATATACAAGGCCATATAGAAAGCACAACAAACCTTTAGAAAATGGGCATCTTTTGAGGGAAAATGAATCTCAAGCTAGTGAATCCTGGAAAAGCTATAACATATCTTCTTTAGAGAAAGATCTTACGGCAAAGTATGAAAGAAAACGCCCTGGGTTAACAGCGCTATCCCGTGCACCTTTGGATTTAAATCAAAGAATGAGAGTAAACCAAACATATTATGGAGACCCTGGGCCTGGAAGGGGAAGAGGGAGGGATTCTGGTTCCTGGAATCAACGTGACTCTAGGCTCAGCTCAGTTGACATTGCTTCTCAAATGATTCAGCCGGTTCCCATTGCACCTAGTCTCTTCGCAGGAAGGGGCTTGCCTAATGTTTCAAATTCACAAAGTGCATCATGGAATGCATATGGATTAATTCCAAGTTTACCAAATGGTGGCTTTGATACACTCCATTCCATTGGTTTGCAAGGGACACTTAGACCGCCTTTGAGTTCTTCATTGAATCTGGGCATTACTCGTCAAAGGTGTAGAGACTTTGAGGAGCGTGGATTTTGTCTGAGGGGAGACATGTGCCCGATGGAGCATGGTGTCAATCGTATTGTTGTTGAAGATGTTCAGGTATGTGTATCTTGAATTTTCTTCTTGTTTATGGGGACCATTGGCATTTCTACGTTGCGTGATATTGGGATAAACTTGCGGCTTAACTTCCTTATCTTTTACTTCATAAAGTAAAATCTGCTTAGTCAAAATGTGTTTTAGGATTGGATAACTTATTTTTCCAGTCTGCCTTTTGTATTTGTTAAGTGTAGATCGTATAAAGTTGCTTATGATGATTCTGATCCTTGCTATTTTCTGTTCAATACCTTCTAAATGGTTGGTAAGGGTGATTCCAAATACATCAAACATTTAGTTTATTTTCAAATATTATAATAATAATAATTTTTTTATGCCACGTTGGATATGTTGGTTCCAGTTATTTGGGTTTTCCTCCTATTTTATTGATGACTAATATTCTGAATGTTAAATTGGGAGGAGAAGCATCCAGAAGATTGGCAAGCCCAATGGATCACCAAATGTTGATGCTTATGGGTCAAGTTTGTTGTTTGAGTAGCATCAGATGTATGGCATTGATGGTGACTTATATACTAGATTATATTCTGATCTCCTAGCCATTGCTTGATTAGCTGTAGTTTCTGCTGAAACATTCCATGGGAGATTCGTTTTCTAATTTATATATATGTATTGGGACCTTATTTTTTGACATTCCTGGTGAATTTTTGTTTTTTGTTAATCCAACGGTGATATGACATGCTAAGTTGACATTAAGTGTAACCACCTTAAATCTTTATCCTATCACTATTGGATCAACAAAGAACACGACTCACAAAGAGTATATTAAATTAAGTTTCAGTATCCCAACCCTAATGTGTATGATATATCATCTCTTTAATAATGAAATGAATATATGTTATACTTACTGTTTTGTCTGTTAAAGTCTGTGCTAAATTTTCCTGGCTTGGAGATTTGTTTATTGCAATCTCTGCTGCTTGGTTGTGGATTCATATGTCTTATTTATTGCATTTTAATTTTCAGAGCCTTTCACAGTTTAATCTCACTGTCCCACTTCCAAATGCACCACTATTGGCAACAGCACCTGGACTTGGACCACCTCTAGTTGGTGCTCCGTCAACTACACTGATGGGTACCAAAGGAGCTCATAATAAAGGTAACAAGCCTGATGATGGTTTGGGCTTAAATGGTGCATATTCAGATGCTACTGCAGATGGAGCTGATTTGTATGATCCAGATCAACCCCTGTGGAATAGTAATGGTCTTGGAACACCTACACTCACCGCACTACAGTCATCTAAGGATGAAACTGAACCTTTGTTAAATGACGATTCTTCTGATCGTCATCATGTCAGGTTTGGTGATGGTGTTGATAATGAATGCCCAATGAGAAATTCTGGGTCTGCTGGTGTTTCACAGAGCACAAATCCATCTGTTTGGGGTAGAATTGGTGGTAAAAATAGATCAAATGTGAAAGAGAAAACTGATGTAACATTAAGTTCCTCAGATTGTCTTGAGAATGAGACCAAGGAAGATAAAGATGTGTTATCCAGCCTTCATAATGCTTTCCGACGAGGAAAGCGGAGTATTGGCGAGGATGCTGGCTCAAAAGCTATGGATGCATCTGCCAAGTTACAGATTGATACTGTGCATAATATCCGGAAACCATCACAAAAGGCATTGCGCACCCTATTTGTCAATGGAATTCCCCAGAAAAATAACAGAAGAGAGGCACTTCTTTCACATTTCCGCAAGTTTGGAGAGGTTGTTGACATTTATATTCCATTAAATAGTGAGCGGGCTTTTGTGCAGTTTTCCAAAAGAGAAGAGGCAGAGGCTGCTCTAAAGGCACCTGATGCTGTTATGGGTAACCGCTTTATCAAGCTCTGGTGGGCTAACCGTGATAGCATACCAGATGATGGCATAAGCAGTGGCACTAGCACATCTCTGACTCCTCGTGGTGTGACAGCAGCTTCAGTCCCAGCCCATCTATCTGTTGCAAACAAAATAAAGGATAATAATCTTCAATCTGCTGCTGTGAAGGGTAGTACTACCCCTGCTTCTGATGATTTTCTTCCTGCCTCTGATCATTCTTCACCTGTCATCTCAAATAGTCTGAAAGTTCCACCCCTTTTGCAAAAGAAGTTTGATAGTCTGGAGCAGTTGAAGGAGGAACTTCGAAAGAAACAGGAATTGCTGGACCAAAAGCGGAATGACTTCCGCCGTAAGCTGGACAAATTAGAGAAACAAGTAACAGCTATTGGCCTTATCTTCATATTATGTCTTCCATATATTTTTTCTAAATGATTTTCATGTTTTTATGATGTCTGTAATCTCTTGGCTGTCATTTTTTGGGAATTTCCTTCTTCTTTCTTTTACAGTAGCTAAAATTTTAGGGTACTTGCATTTGTAGTGGTAGCCCCTAAAATGGAGAGATCCATGGCTATCACGGTCTGGGTCATGAATTTACAAATTCAATTAAGCTTTTTCAATTCAGTTTCAAATAATGAAATTTACTGCATTTTGCAGTAGTTCTATATTATCTTTTATATTTATGTTACAGTATTAGGAAGTTTCCTTGTAAGAGATCACATATACAAATAAATTGCTTTCTTTCTTTTTGTTCATTGGGATGTGATACTGTTTATTATGTGCCTATGAAGATGTCATCTCTTTACAATAGCTGTCATTTATATTTGTATTGCAGTCTGGAGGAGTCAAGGGTGAGTTGGGGATGGAGCAAACTGCTAAGAGACCCAAAGTAGGGGTACCAGCTGATCTTGCAAAAGATGCTGGAAGGTCATCTGATTCTGGTGCAGCAGTGGCATCACTGAGTGCTGAGACGGTGGCTGACAAGAACAAAATTGTGGACACTGTTGTATCCCATAGTCCCAAATCAAGCACAGCCACGGTGTTGCATGAATCTACAAGCTTCAAGCAGCACATTCGGCCATTAACACCTGTAGGAACTTCATTTTTGCTGAATAGGTACAAATTAGACAACCGACCTACCACATTCAGAATTGTTCCACCTCTACCAGCAGGTTTGGCAGATGTAAGCCTCTCTTTCTCCATCCTCATAGTCCACCCTTTGGTGCATGTGCTATCTATAGCATACATTTTTCACTGTGCTATGAGTAGGGGGCATAGTTTTTAGTGGGTAATTTTTTTTAGATGTTGAATCATAAACTCCTTGCTGGGTGGCAATATTTTTTTTCTCATTACCCAGGACGTGAAGCATGAGAAAAGGCTTTTAGGATAAATCCTCTGAGAATGTGTAGGAGATCTTTATTAATATTTTATCACATAGGAAAAAAGTGCAAATCAAAAGGGGAAGAGAAGTACTAAAGTAAAATGTTTTGAGTTTATTTATCTATGCTTAAGTATCTGTTTGTGTGATAATTGATATTGATCACTAATATAGGTAGTCCATTATAATTGTGAGTTGTGAAAAATACTTGGGCAACCTTTTCTGTGGCCCGGCTTGTTCTTCTTTCCTCGTACTAAGTATCCTGTAAGAAATACTTCTGTTGTGCATCTTAACTGTAAATTGTAAGTTCTTTTGTCAGAATATAATATCTACACACTGCTGTAATCTTTCTTTTTGATAAAAGCATTGACATAATCTTACTCCTAGGATCAGTTTTTCATGCTGTATGTATGCTCGGTGAAAGGTAAACTGAACCCATAATTCCCTTTCAGGTTGCCGTCTTGAAGGAGCACTTTTCATCGTATGGTGATCTTTCTGCTGTTGAGTTGGAAGGTGGCGAACTCCATGAGGGTGCTAATGGATTAGATTCAGAGAAAAATTGCTCAGCTCGTATAGCATTCACAACACGTCATTCAGCTGAGAGGGCATTTCAAAATGGTAAATGCTGGCAAGGCCACGTTTTGCAGTTTATGTGGCTGATGTCTAGCGGCTCTGGCAATGACCTAGGTAACAGAGAAAATTCATTGTCTGCTCTTAAGGGATCTTCAGATGCTGATGTTCAGCAAGAAGAATCAGCCTGCATTCTTTCCCCTGAACGTACTGCAGAGACAGAGAATTCGACATCTGCTCCTAAGGGATCCTGTGATGCAGATTTTCAGGAAGGTATGAACTTGGTGTGCATTGTTTCTCAGGAAGGTGCTGCATCAGGAAATGTAGAATCTGAAAATTCCGAGGGAAGAAGTAATGTTGAGCTTGCAGGATCACATGAAGTTTCCCAGCTGAGTCCAACCGCAATGTCTGTCGAGGAAGAGACTCACAAGGACAATGTTTGATGAGGAAGGGCCGATTGCTGGATTTGTACAGTGAGGTAAAATGTTCAATCTGTTGAATACTAATTTTCAGAAGATTTGTTCTAGCAATTGCTGAACTTTGTTTTTTCCAATATAATTTTTTCTTATTTCTTTCTTTCTTTTTCATGATGGGATATGTAAAAATGAAATTTTCGAATTTTTGGAGTGCCACCCTGATAATATTTAGTTGAGTGGCAAATTTGTGTTGTCTTTCAGCTTAGATTTCTAGGAGTGAAGGATATAAGTTGAGAAATTCTGTTTAAATTAAGGAAATGGTTACATAAATGACGTTGAAGGATCTTATTCCCTGCGAATTTATCCAGAAAAAAAATGTGACAATGTTTGTACTTCAGCTTTCTTATCGCATCAAAAAGTTGCCCCTATATTTTCATTCCATACGATGCTTGAGCTTTTCTAATTCTATGCCTTTCCATAAGCCATGGATCACATACTTGCATGTAAGGCTATTTGGTGCATACCCCAGTTTCAATAACCTACGTTGCAGCTCCATCAATTTCAACAGATCACCATCTTCAGAAACGATGCTGAAAACCGCATTGTAACTATCAGTATCGTAAATTTGAAGCTTTCTGGCAAAGTAGCCTAGTAACCATTCTGCTTTATTAACATCCTTTTCTTTGCAGTATCCATGTATTAATGCCCGGCATATCTGTGCATCAGGTGGCACACCAGATTCAAGCATTTCTCTGAACAAGGATAAAGCCTCCTCGCTTCTGCTTGTTCTACACAAGCTTTGTATAAGACATCTATATGTAAACTGACTTGGTTTCAGATTTCTATCCACAATCTCATCTTTCATAAGCAATGCATCTGACACACAATCACTTTCACAAAGAGACTCGATCAATTTATCGTAGGTTTCCATGTCAAGCACAAAGCCTTGCTGAGAAATCCTTTCCAGAAGACTCTTAGCCGCAAATGGTCGATTTTCACGACACAAAGCAATTATGAGATAATTATAAACGTTTTCAGAAATTGAAACTCCAAATCTCTCAAGCTCCACAACCAAATTTAGAGCTGAAAGCAGCCTACCCTCTTTTCCATATCCCTCTACAACAACCTGGCAAGTATAATTATCCGGAAAAATTCCATTTCCTATCATCTGATACAGCAATAACCTCGACTCTTGCATCTTTCCCTCTTTGCAATAGCCATAGATAAGAGTATTATATGAAACAACATCCGGACTCACACCCCTATGAATCATTCGATGGAATAACTGATGAGCCTCTTTCACATTACCTTGTTTACAAAGGCCATTCATCAATGCAGTATATGTAACCAAATCCGGCAACACATTTCTCCTGTACATAATCTTATACAAATAAAATGCGTCAGTTAATCTGCCCTTTTTACAATAGCTACTAATCAGAGTATTATAAGTCACCAAATCCGGATCAAACCCTTCCTCTTCCATCTTTTCCAAAAACGCATTCACCTTGTCAACACCTCCACCTTTGCAAAAAACATGAGTCAAGATATTAAAGGTATAAGAATTAGGGTGTATCCCAGCTCTCCCCATGTCCTCATAAATTTGCCAGCACTGATCAAAATATTTCAACTTCAGCAGCCCATTCAAAAGACAATTGCATGCAACCACACTAGGTATAAAGCCAGACTCAATACTATTTTTAAAAGACCTAAAACTTTCTCTAATCAAACCCACTTTTGTATAAGCCTTAATAAGTATATCAAAAACAACAGGATCCCAATTACAATCTTCAGTAGTTAAAACCAAATCCTGAAAAACATCCGCACTTTGTGAACTATCCTTCACCAACTCAATCAGTTCGCAGAACAACTTCATTGCTAGCGGGAACTTTTCATTCCAAGTCAATATATGAACAATTACACAATAGTGGTAACTTGCAGGCTTGATACCTAGATCATTTTTAACCCACTCAAAGAAAGTGAGAGCTTTTGCAGGATCAGATTGGCATCGAAGCAAAACCCTTGAAATTTCAAGAGCACCCAGATGAGGAAGAAGGCCTTTTATGTCATTTTGAAGAAGGGTTAAATGAGAATTGCCCTGATTAAGAGAAGAACAAATAAGATTGACTATGTTGTTGGGGTTTTGAGTTTGGGGGAGAAAATGGTAGAGAGGGTTTGAGAGTGTTTTCGACTCGGAATCTTGAATGATTGGTAGAGAAGAAGAAGAAAAGGCGAATTTGAGTAAAGAGTTTATGTCAAGGATTGGTCTTCTAGGCACAGTAAGAAGCATTTGAAGTTGATTTGCAGGATAAGTTAATGGTCGATTCATCAGAAGGTAACAACAGCAAGAAAGAAGCGTACCAGGGCTTGACCCTTCGATCAACGAACCTATTGTTGTTGCCGCTTGCTACAAATATGAAGTGTGAACTGCGGAAGTTTGATTCCTGAAAGAGTCGGCCTGGGCTTTTCATAGAGTCACACTAACTTGGAAAAGGCCAAACGTCACGGAATGTTTTGCTTAATTGATGATAAAATCTCTCCAATTAATTTTTTAAAATTTATATATATATATATATATATATATATATATATATATATATATTAATAAAATAGATAATTAAATTTAACAATTAATTATTATATTTAATTGATAAAAAATATTTTTATTTTTTAATAAAACATTAAAAATAAAAAAAATAATTTTATACAAATAATTAAAATATAAATAATATTAATTTAATATTAAAATAATAATAAAAATTTTAAAATTTAATAAAAAAATTTTAAAATTAATAAAAAATTTTAAAAACTAAAAAAAAAAAACCAGTACCACCTATGACAATAACCGCTTAAAATCTAATTAAACAATCAAAAATAGTTACGTGGTTTAATTTATAATCAAATTTGATCATTTCAATGGTGAAAACAATCAAATTTAACATTCTTTACTATTAAAGATGATTAAAAACAGATAACATGCTTAAAAAAAAGAGTTTCGATCATTCTGGATGGTGACGATAATCAAATTTGGTTATGTCTGCTAAATTTTTGACAATCAGATTTGATTATTTTTATAATTGAAGTAATTAAAATTGATCATAAATCCAATCAGGTGACTATCACTTGATCATATTTTCAACGCCCACTACCATATTTAATATTATTCATGGTGGTAGTTTTCTTTTAATTTTTAATTTTAACTTATCATACAAATTTAGCCAATTATCAATCTTAATTCGTCCAAGGTAATGATATGTTTACTATGTTTAAAAGCAATCCCAAGTATTAATTTCTTTCTTATTATTTTATTTTAAGATAAGAAAATAAAAAAATAAGTTTTAATTGTATTTGTTTACTATGTGACAAAGCAATCCCAAGCTGCACCTGCACATGATAAAAAGAAGGAATCACTTCGATTGAGGAGCGTGAATGAGTTAACCATAAAACCAATGTCACATAATCTGTCTACCAAAAAAGAAAATTGTATGGAACCTTTTTCTTTCCAATACAAAAATTGTTGAAAATACAAGAAACAACTATCTGTTCCAACATATGTACATGGAAAAAATTGTACTAGCTCTAGCTGTGGCAAGATCAAAATCAGATTTTACACTTAGGCTGGCTTGACATGGGAATAGTTATCTTTTGGAGAAGAGTGATCATGTCTCAGTGACCAACATATTGCTGAGCTTTAGCTGCTTCCCTAGAGGCAAGTAATCCTTTACACATACACAGGCACGATGCATCACTCGTAAAAGGAAAGCAGCCATCTCATTCTCACTTTCTTGGATGGGCTGTGAGCTAGGCGACGACTCACCAACAGCTAAACTGGTAGCCCAATTATAAACGCGTTCTGTTGATACCCAGAGATAAGAAACAAATAACTCTGCGACGACTTCCCAACTGGGATCTGATAAAAGTGAAGTAAGAATCAATGGTAGATCATTTAACAGAGTCAGGCGGTCCAGAATTAGAATAGGCATATATTTGCAGCAGCTACCAGCTAGCAGGCCAAGAAACTGCAGTGCCTGCAGAGTATGATAGATTATACTGTTAATAAAAAACATAGATACAAAGAAACTCATATTCTTTTCTTCGAAAAACAATGGCAATTAAAATCTCCCTTTTATTCTAATATTCAATCCAAAAATATAGGGGGTGCAGTGGAAGTGAGGTATTTTGGCAATTTTTTGTCATTTGTAAAAAAAAAAATAGTTATTAAAGATGTTCAAGACAGGGATGTCAATTTGCTTTGGGAAAGATATCAAGTCATGACTTCTTTGTGAGTTTTCTTTACTACACAATTTTGAGGTATATCTATTTTCTTTATCCATTGCAGTCGAGAGGTGATAGTCCCAATCTATTTTCTTTATTCATTGCAATTGTTTATCTTTTTTGCAGTAGATTCTGATGCACTTTTTCTAATCGTATGCTGATATTGCATATTAATTGTTACTCTCTATATAGAAATGGGACCTGAAAAAAGGAAAAGAATATATTTGTGCAAATTAAACTACAACTGGCTTTTACCCAAGCACATTTCATTCATATTAGATAGTTCAACTGCAAGTGAACTAAAGCATACCGTAGAAGGATAAGATGAAACACAGCTAATTTCAATGATATCAACAAGCCACTGTCTTTTGGCACTTTCATCCGCATGCTGAAGAGCAGCCACAACCTCAACAAGCACATCCCAGACACCTGAAATACAAAAGTTGATTCATGTAGAAAGCAAGTTCTGAATATGAGCAAACATTTTCACATTGTAACAACAATAAATATTTTTAGTTTCTAAGTTATAATGATTTCTTCGTCTGTACAAATATTTAATATGCTATAGAGATACTAACCAAGTGGTTCAAAGTTCAATATGTAAGCTTTTAGCTTTCCCAGCTCAGTCAACTGGAAGGAACCAATACTAACTAGTTTGGCTTTTGCTTGGATCTTTTTTAGCACTTCACTTAACTGGAAATCATCTTGTGCTTGATCCATATGTGGAACCTGCATGGAGCAGATGGCTGTTATAACTATGTATTTAATGCCATAGAAGGTTAAATTATACAACATGTGTATCTTCAAAATTTTATACTAAGCAGCCAGTACTCTTACAGTTCACATCAATGAAAATTGATTTCTATATAATAAATAATAAAAGCAAGACATAGCTCAGAATATTTCTATCAGTGTAGAATCATACAATGACCTTGATACCAGCAAAAAACTGCTAAGACATTTTATTGAGAGCAGTGCTTTAGTAAAAATTATAGAATAAAAAACCAGAGATAAAGGAATAACCCTACCTGCAGAAAATCCAATAA
Source organism: Anacardium occidentale (assembly GCA_026122585.1). NCBI lineage: Eukaryota > Viridiplantae > Streptophyta > Magnoliopsida > Sapindales > Anacardiaceae > Anacardium > Anacardium occidentale. The sequence goes on along the minus strand of JAJEJH010000381.1, from coordinate 42,266 downwards.
CCATCCCCGTCGAGCCTTCCCTAAGCATCTAACTGCATTGGACCATTCCTGTGCAAAATCTTTCTGATGCACTCCAACGATGGAAACAGATTGTGGTGCAGGCAGCAAGGTAAAAAGAACCTCCATGCACTTCTCCATGTTTGGAGTGTAATCCAGAGATTTAAGAGAAGCTTCTTCCAGACACTGATACAGACCTTTCCAGCATGAGATGCACAGAAAGCTTTTCTGATTAGGATTATATGTTTCAAACGAAGTAAATGAAGAAAAGTAATCAGCTATATCATCAAATAGTTTCTCAAGCCTTGAATCTGAGAATAATTTTATCAGGTCACCCAGATGGAAGAGCAGAATTGCTTGCAAGTTCAGTTCAAGTGTTTCAAACCTGGACAGATCAGATAGCAAGAAAGTTAGGAGTAAAACAAACTGATCTGCAACAGAAGAGGAGAAAATTGTTGAGCTGAGCTCAAATGTTAAAACCTGGAAATATCAGACAGCTCATCGAGGAAAGTCAGTAGGGGATCAAATTGTTTTGCATGAACTAATGAGAACTCTATACATTCCTCCCTAAGGGTTCCTCTCTTGGAAGCTGAACCTGGAGGCAACAAATTAGCAACTTTGGCCTCATATCTCATGCAACGCCTGATAATCACTCCCCAATCCAAGGTTGGCAATCTGGGTGCTTGCAAAAGGCACCTTAAAACAGTTGATACCGTTGCAACATGACTGGTAGTATCTGTCTGAATTTCAAAGCAAAAATATCACATAGATTAAACAGAAAGTTCAAGATGAATGGGGAAACCTATATCAAATTAAATGATGTCACTGTTTTACAAATGTTCAAACTATCAGAATAACAGTATCCCCTCTAACTCTTGCAAACAATTTCCTTATATTTACTTATTTATTTCAAGCTTCTAGTATACAAGCCACCCATCTCAACAGCATTGATATTCTACTTTTAATTCATGGCAACATTCCAGCAATACCTACTTCATTAACACTGTGTATAATGATTTTTCCTCCATCCTATAATATATCATCTTATATCTTAGGTTATCATAGTATCGCCAACTTTGAAGTAACCATTATCTTTTTCCTGAAAATTAAGTAAATACATGTAAATGCAATGACTATTTCTTTCTTGAAATTTAACCATCATAAAAAAAAAAAAAAAAAGATTAAATACCTGAAGAACATATAAGGTTAAATTTAGTACAATAAAAAATTTAAGAGAAAACCTACCACAGAAAAATTTCTACAGTTTAGCCACGACCCGAGTTTCATGACTATGCTGTCTGCAGGAAAACTGTGAGGTGCAAGTTTTGAACCAGATGCATCAGTCTGGATATTATTATCAATATTTAGTAGTTCTTTGGACCACATATGATGTCGCAGAAATGACATGGCCCAGGCAGCATACTGTTGAAGTTGACGGTCATTAGAATTTTGTGCCATCAGAAATATTTCTTGCATCAATGGCGTCACATGTTGTTCAAAAACGGGATTAGAAAGTAAGTGACCCAAAATAAAAGAATGCTCCTGTCAATTAGATATATAAACCTTCAATTAATTACATGACCTAGCAAGAAAAGGGAGAGGAGCTAAGAAAAGGACAAAAACAAAGCAAACAGGGATGCTGCAGCGCATTTTGATGCATTTAGTTAAAACGGGAAAATTTGACTACCTTTTGTGCATAACCAGAATGTATAGAGGAGGTTGACGGACGATCATTGATAAAAAATCCAGCACCTGCTCCCAAAGCATTAACAACTCCAAGCACCCCACCCAAATTGATGACAGGAGGGTAAGGATTAGAGTAACATTTTTTGAACAATTGCAGTAAACACTTTACATGATCCACTTTAATAGAGTGCACCCCTTCACTCAAAATGCATGCAAGAAGGCTCCCCGCTCCAACACATGATGCCATCAAAAGGCTCTCATAGAGGTTACCAGATTTATTAACTAATAATAACTCAGAAATGAGTTCCCTATAGCCAATAATAAGATGGTCCAGCTCTGTATCATCCATCAATTCAACTTTTCGACAGAAAGCCACTACAACAGGAAGTGCCAGACAGGATCCTACTGATAAAACTATCTCAGATCTTTCATCATAAGAACCAGGATCTTGAACCAGAGAATTCACGTTAGGAATCCAGGATATGATTAGGTCTTTTATCTTGAGAACAGCATCGTATGCCCCAGTCCTGTATACCACACCAATAGAGCTTGCCAAACCAAGGACAAGTCCAGCAACACCCCATATGTCATCCTCCAAGTCATCAAAATTCTCATGTGGAAGTTTAAAAGTTGTATCAATATCAAGATTATGAGAGCCCACAGGAAAATGAGCAGAGAGATTTTCAAGAATACTAGATGAAGAGGGAGCAAGTTGACGTATCCTCATCGATAACACTTTCACTATTCTTCCAAGTAATTCCATTTCCTGCATCTTATAGGTTTCTTTGTCCAAGTTAGAGTCATCAGTGACTTCAACCCAGCTAAGTAGATCTTGGCTTGAAAATCCCAAGCCAACCCCACAGGCCCCTCTGACAAGGGTGCTTCTACTGCCACACAAAACCTGAAAGCATAGACAGTATGTAAAACACACTACAAAATCATGAAACCTTTTATAATGCATATTGAGTTATCCTTCTTCCTGAATCAAAGAAGAAAGACGATTTTCCCTTGTCTGATAATTTTTGTCCTTGATGCAAATAGCCTCAACTGATTATCACAATTGTTTTACCAGTGTTTTGAGCCTCCATTAACATCAAAGGATAACACTCTATACCTCAAGAAGACCATTAATGTTCTGAAATTTCTGCTCATGGTCAGTTACATGTAGGGACATTGAGATCAATCCAAGAGAAATTGCTGCTGACCATTGGCGGTGCTCATGTTCATGCTGAAACAACCAATCTAATAAAAACTTTGAAGCTGTTGACTTAATAGTGTGGGCAGATGGAGGCAGTACCTGATAACATCAAGCAAAATCAATGAATCTAGTAAACGAATTGAGACAGACCATCAATGATAAATAAGTTCATCAACTATAATACACTACTAACCAAGGTTAAAACAACATAAACTCCACAACTAGCAAACCAGATTAAAGATTTATTTCTGTACCAGGTTCTTGCGAATATTGAACCTCATTTAACTGGTTATGAAATCTATAGTTTGTGAAGAAGAGATATGCCAATCGATGAAGAATCAAGAATAAGAGTCTAGATGTGAGAAGGCATCCTGCTTTGAAAAAAAAATGAACTCTCACAAACTTATTTTAGGAATTCACATATAATATCAGATCCATTAATTGTTTAAGTATATATTATTTAAGAGGACTATCTAACATATAGAAGTACATTTTTAGTTTGTCTTATTTAGGAATGGCCACTGTAAAAAAGCTTACTTTCCAGGATATAGATTGATGAAAGAAATAATATAATGAATGAATTCTCTCCTCCTCAGCTTCTTCCTTCTCTTCTAATTTCTTTCTCCCCTCTGACTCAATTCTCTCTGTAACATCTATTCCTCAATTGGATTTATTTCCTACATTTTTATCTAATTTCTGCCCTTCATCTATTTCTCCATCCTATCATCTCTCTTCAAATTCTGTTCTCTGTCTCCTAGAGAATATTGGATTCATACCAGGCACATCCATGTAGTAAAATTTTCATGAGACATGTCAAGCTTGATTTAGTGCCAAATCTAGATGTTCCATCTAGAGGATATATAAACTCACAAAATTAAATCAGACAGTTCCATTCATTTCATGCATGATATTTGATTGCCAAAGAAAGCTCAAGGAAGCCAAATTGTTTTTTTTTTTTTTAAATCATTTCTTAAAACTCTTACCGCACAAAGGGCACCAATTGCCAGTGCTATATTTTCAGCAGATCTAGGGACAGATTCTTCAGTAATTCGTATCATACTCTGTTTAGTAACAACAAAGAGAAAAAAAAGTTCATGATGACTGTAGTACAGACAGTGTTATAAGAATGAAAGGCAAAACATGAACCTTCAGAATATTATTGGCAGCTTTAGAAGTTTTATCCAACACGATCATTGTCGTCATTTTCGCATCAAGGGACAAAACATTAGCCCTAATCCAACGTCGCATGAAGGATTTCCATGATTGAAATGAAAGAAGGGCCACAAAAATATTTCTCGAAAGCTGGAGAGATGGTGCTATATCCACCATTGCATTCTCATACTCAGTAAGTACCTCTCGTAATCCCTGGAGGCAAAGTAAACAGATTTAGATGCAAAGCAAACCTGAAATTAAAAGAACAAAAAAAATCAATAAGAACTAAGATCCAACTTTTGATGCCCCTTGCTTGTTCAAATCTTTAGGTGAGAAGGAAATGCATAACAGGGCTGCCCCAGGTAACTCTCCAGCATTACTTTTTCCTGCAAATAAAATGCCTTAAAGGTCATGTACATGAAGATTTCATTAGAATATGCAACTTTTACAAATCACCAACAACAGGAAATCAATTCCACTCATCGATAATGAGTCATATCTATCTAATTAATATACCATATTGAATTCTTTTTATTTATTTAAACACACACAGAAAACTCAAAGGCATGATTTCCTCACACTGTAACTGCTGGATTTCTTGGTTTTCAGCATAACTATAGTGAAGGTTGAATAAATTTGATCACTTTGCAGTGTTAAACTTAAGCATGGTTGTCATAAGAACACAAAGACAAAAAAGAATGGGCAGACAACAACTAAAGAGTAACCAGCATTTCTTTAGTAGAAACAAGCCATCAATCTCATTATACCTGAAGAGAAAATAACCTGAGGAAAAACTTCCAGCAATTTCTCAATCTTACTTCCAGGTACCTTTTTCTCCTTTACAAATCTACGCCGAGTGCTGGAACAAAAAGACAGAAGGTTCAGTTCATTGTACAGGGTTATTTCTTCAGCCTTGTGATACAGGAAAACAGAATCTAGGATATGAAACTTTTACATATGCTCATGTGTTATAATCTTGACTTGAAATCCTTCCATAGCCTGAAGCACATCTTGATTTGTCTCAGACAACAGAAGCTCCAAGCTCTTTTGCTTGAAATCTGAAATATTTTTATCAATAAATGATACCTGGGGATAGATTAATGGATTAGAGGAAAATTTTAAAATGCCAAATATAAACTGAACCAAGTTTAATAGCAGAATGCAAATGTACTGCAAGATATTTTCATCCATTTCAGAATGGCATGGAGTGGTCACAATAAGGAAAGTTCCTGAAATACACTTTGCAACGTTTCAGAAAATTTACATCATATTGGGTTAAGGCCTCAAAGGCAGAGGCTCTAGCCTTTGCCCATTGTGCATCATGTGCTGGGCGCATTGTGGTACAAGCACACCATAAAATTTTAAGAACAGTCTTTGAAGTCTCTGGATATGCTTCGGCATCCATTGCTCCCCATCTTAGAAGAAGGCATAAGCTGCCAATAAACAGAGAGCAGCAGGCATTTAAGCATTGTTAATTGAAGGAGACTAATTTCAACTTTGAATCACCCAGAGAAACAAATTATACCAAAGGTTATGTGATATAAAGACTGTCACACATGAATAATGCAACATTGGAGGAACGCCATGTAGGAAAAAGAACCCAGGATATAATTAAGCAATTTTACCATATCAAGGAATGAAGTGCAATGTTTACATTTTTATGGGCAAAAAAAGTTGTCTAACAATGTTGCTGATGTTATCAAGATCTAACCAAACGCAAGCTAGGTGCACAGCAGGGGAAAATAACCAAGCTTCAAAATGCTATGCACTTTTTCAGTAGTTTGAACCCAGAAGGTTCGCCATTTTAAGATGTCTATCCATTACTGATTCAAAAACCAGTGGTTGTAAATTTAACACAGCAGCTACAAGATGATACATTGATACCAAGAAATATGTACCTATAGGCAAGATTTGGCTGCAAGGAGTAATCTAGCACATGCTTTGCAATGACATCCCAAGCAGTATAAAAATCTAGACCAACATAACAAACAGAATACAGAATCAGAATGTTTAATTGTGTGTATACATATTAGAAAGCAAATAAAAGATAAAATAAGAAATTAGAAACTACATATATAAAAATTTCTTAGAATCAAGCATTAAAATAGGTAATAGGAGATAATTACTCAGTTAATAATATCCTGTGTGGCTTCAATGACCATTCAAAGAACTAATTGAAAAGATATTCATTTATGTTTTGAGAGAAAAAATTAAATCATCATTAGAGAAATCACATTGAATAAAGGATCATTAAGATGAAGCAGTTTAGGGACAAACCACCAAACTTTTCCTCTTTCATAAAACCAGTTACTTTTAAAGAGAAAAGTTTTTTTTTTTTCTTTCCATGAGAAACCCACAAAGAAGATAATGCTGATTATGATCCAAATAAAATAAAGAAAAATGAATAATATTTGTTGGTATTTTATGAGAACTGTTAAGAATGGCCAGAATTGGTAGATTTGCTGCCATCAAGGACTCCAAACCAACTGTACTCTAAAGACAAAGCAGAAGATTCTCCATACTAAACAGTAGGTTAATTTACTTTGGCTCGTTGATTCACTCAGACAGCCAAATTGCTTGAAGTATAGAAAACCAGGTAAAATTCAAAATTGAAACATCAGTAAAGTTGGATTATGAAAAAAATGAAACAGAGAAATGAAGAAAGATAAGACAACTGGATCTACACAATAAATCTACAGACAGTTACATTTTTCACCAGAGTTTTATCAACAATGCAAACATGGCAAACACCTTAGATTTATTTCAAAGATTGTGAAGCAGCTACAGTTTCAACTTTAAGTAGCATTTGCAGAAGGAATAACAAAAGTTTTCGCCAAAAAGAAAAGGCAGAAACAGTATGGCTAAGGAAAGTTTCTATTTTGCTTGAAAGAAAAGCCATGAAAGTTCATAGCACAGTCTAAATTACCGATTACATCAGCTTCACAAAGATGGGCAAGGCTTTGAAAACCAAGAGCTTGAATTATGGGATCTCGGCTCTCAATGCAAGCCTGTTAATTAGATGGAAAAAGAAAAAATAACAAACAACTAAGATCTGCTTGTATAGCACAAAGCAAAAACAAAATAGCTTTTGGGAAACACATACCGAAACAGACAAGACAAGATCCACACCCCTATCAGGGTGTCTTCTACAAACATCCCGAATGGAAGCAGCCATACTTAAACAGATGTTTCTCTCAGACATGAATTCTGTGAAACCTTTAGGGTTTAACACTCCCTAAACGTTAAAAGAAAAAAGCAAAATTAAAATCAAAAAACAAAAAAAGTGAAGGAAAACGAAACAGAAAACAAGAACTGGACATTGAAGGAAATCGTCAGTGATAATGGCCTTATCAGCTGCAATGACCAATTTAATTATTTAGAGTTTTGATGTACTTCTAAAGGTGCAGTATCTCATTAACATGCTACCCCATTAGTTTCATTAATCCTTTTCACCCCACATAAGTTTACTCAACCTTATATTACATAATTATGAAAGCTAATAAGATACAGCACCATTATCAAAAATATCAATTATACTAAAAATTTATAGAAAATCTTTTTTCTAGGAAAAAAATAGAAGAAAAGTTTCTTAATGCATATCAAATGGTGGAGCTGAGCAATAAGAAATTAGCACTGTAAAAAATCTTACTTGCAAACTCCCAAAGGTACGGTCATTGTTCTCCCAAGTCTGACAAAGCAAGCGAATGGCTGTAGCGTACAACACTCTGGATATGAGACATATACCAACTATTACTCACTATAAACAATTCCATCAAAAACAGTTTTAGAAGTTATTATTAACACAAAATCAGAAACACAAGTATAGTTGCAGGAAATAATCCAACTATCACTGAAAGTTTTGAACTTATAAAGTTTTTTTATAGAATGAATTCAACCTAAAAATCATACAGCACTGGAAATGTTCAGGTGGTGTATTAAATGCATGAAAGCTTCTGGTGGAAATTATCATACATGTCAGTCAAACCTATACAATTTACAGAATAAAGTACCAGTAATTGGTTTGGAGAATATTTAAGCCTCACATACAGCACAATTACAAGTATTAGCTAAGATCCCATTTGGAAATTCAAAAGCTTCAAGACACAACACAGATATGTACCAACAGAAACTTAAAGTAATAACTCCACCCCAGAGTGAGAAATGGCCAATGATGTCTGGTGGTATACAGATGCTGAACAATGCCAGCAATACTTTTAAAAATTTTAAGCAAACATTTTTGTCCATTAGACAACAAAACTGTTGGTACTGTTCTACACTCTCCAAATTTCAGTTTTACATGAGTAGAAAGCTTGTGGGATTAAATAGTTAACCAAATACATTAACATTGAAACCAATATCACTTCTTCCATAAGCAATACCTTAGGAAAGAGAGTAAATATGGTGGGGTAAAAATCTCCAACAATGATAAAATGATCATGCATTTATAAACCATTATTTAGATAAAGTGTGCACCAAATACATTACATTGCAATGGTACTGAGATAAAAGGTTATAGTGAAAGTAGTCCATTAGAAAAAATTTTGTACGATGAAAAGGTATTATCAGATAACTAAAAAGAAAGCCACAAAATATGAGTTGTGAAGAGTACACACAAGTTTGCATCCTTGTGCAGCATTGGCAAAATGGTTTGAACTACAAGTGGAATCATTGCAGAATGTGAAGCGAGTGATGGAATCAGTCCCAAAAGCTTTGGCTGCAAGAATAATTGACAATTTTTTTCCATCTCAATCACCATGAAAGCCAAAAGAAGGAAAGAGGAAAGCTAAATAAACTATGCTAAAAACACACAAAACATGAGTTGAGGGCATAGATAGGAGGACTCACCAATATATTCTGGTATATTACATCTTTTCTGGTAAATATATTACAGTAAAATAAGATGGATAGCAACAATGAAACTCCCAATTTAGAATCCAATAAGCCAATCACAGAAAAAGCATCTACAGCGGAATTCCCCAATGATGGATGCATCACCAAAACACTGACAATTGCGCAGAGTAACAAGGACATTTCTACAGTGGAAAATATAAGGGAAAATGCAACATGTTACATTTACGGAATTTAATGTCCTGAACAAAGACACCAAACTATTTCATTTGTTGCATGCTAGAAGTTAACCGAATTTAACAGCATTATACCAGATGAAAAAGTCTCATGTGATCCAGCAGTAGTTCGGGAGGATTTTTTTCTGTCAAAAATGCACCCCAAGTATTCTTTTAGATGAGAAGTCCAAGGTCTCAGCTCATTGTCCATCTGATTGATGCCAGACCGCCCAATACAAGCAAAACTCAGAAAGAAAGAACCAGACTGTGAATTGTGATCCTGTAATACAGAGCACATCAAGCCTATAATAATTTGCTAGCAATGGAAAATTTTTTATCATATTGACATTTATCATATTGCCAAATATTGACTATACCGAGCACATATTAGGTAAACAGCAATAAAAAAAATGTATCAGGAAATTAAGATCCTATTAGCAATGAATTGCAACACTACAGGAGAAATGAATTTCAAGAATGAATAAGACCAATCCAGCATTTAAATCATTCTTTCAAGTAGTACGTCATTTCCCAAGTCTTACCCAACATGATATGTCTTCTTACACAGTGAAACAACATAAATATGAGATAATGCCATAAATATAAGGTAATGCCACATAGGAACCAGGAAGACATGTCAATAAGGATGGAAAAGGTGAAATAAGACTCGGGAAGCATAGGAATATTTTTATTCAATGCCAACTATACAATAAAAACAGCCAAGTTATCAAATATTTGTAACAAAAATACATAACTATTGGTAAAAGAATTAAGACAAGACAAGAGAGAAGCTCAAATGTGACATAACAAGAACAAACCTCAAACCACAGTTTTTTTAATAGCCTAAAAACAATAGATTCAGGTCCAGTGATAGGGAAATATCCCCTTTTTGTGGCCACTTCAATCTTTGTCACTGCCAACGATTTAACTAAAGGCTTTTCTAACATGACAAGCAAGTCAGTTGCTGCGCCTTTAACTGACTTAGAAGGTGATGATATCAGGTTTATGATAGGAAATATCAACAAAAGCTCTTCACTCAGACGACATGTAGCTTCACCAGCTGCAGAGGTGTATACAACAGAGTATTAGTAGGCAACCAGCAATATATTCAAATAATCATAGCAAAGAAAAGTAAAATGACAGAGAGTTTATCTGTCAAGCCAATCCACACAGGAAGGGAAAAAGTGGGGAAGGGAGAACCAAATAGTCACCATGCATGCATTCAAGAAGCAAATACTAGAATAGAAGATAGAGTTCAGTTTTGTTAGTAAATAATAAATATGGGAACAGCAACAATGAAACTAAACTTGTAACCTTTGCCACAGACCTTGTAATATATTAAAGTAACAGTAATACCCCAAATACATTGATACATGACACCCATTGATTAAACTCATGGATTATAAGTGGTATCAAAGAAACCAAGAATTGGGATAGAAAAACCAAAGTCAACTAAGTTTAATCAGCATAGCTGATGCTAAATTTAGAACAATACATGCATAAGAGATTGAAAAACATACCATTTTCACTCTTCCAGTTTAAAAGGAATGATAGAAATTTCAATATACACAGGTGTTCATGCTCAAGCTCTGATTCGACGAGGATAGAAGACAAACAAAGCATTATCGACGATAGTTCTGGTTTATATTGCAATGAAAGATCATGTTGGGCAACCAATAAATGCTTCAATAGTTCCACTATGGGCTCAATGCCACCTGAGTGCTTGAAAGGAGACATACAGAGAGAAAATACAGTTCCTGACAATTCTACTCCACACATTTGAGCCTCAGAAACTAGCTGCTGACATGAATGGAAAACAGATCGCAGTAAATGACACTAGCAACAAAATTAAAATATTGCAATATTTTACTCTGTTATCATTCCGTTAAGATCAACAGAACACAGAAAGTATTAAGGACATACCAATCGCTTCGCTACCAAGTATCTCAAAACCACTAAATATGCATTCACTATACATTCCACAACATAAATGAAATTCTTGTGCTCCTGAAAAAAAAAAAATGAGAACCTATTAATAATGAGTTGGACTGAAAACATTAACACTAAATTTTTATTTAACTAATATACCATAAAAAGACAGCAGCAACCATGATACCGCAGAAAAATGAAACAAGACCACTAATAAGAGGTACACTTACGTCTGAATTCTTGCGAGGAAAATATTTAAGGCAATCTATTAATAGCTTGAATACTGGCATTGCATCACTCGGAAACGAACAACAAATTGATGACACTGATGTTACTAACTGCCTCACAAACAAAGTTGACAAAGAATCCGAAAAGGGTATCCGTAAAATCGAAAAATTGAAAAAGGGTCTCACGAATTCACAAACTTGAATCATTCCCAATTGTTTAGTCTGTGTCATAAATAACAAAACTTGCTGCAGAAGCTCGGAATGAACCTCAATTCGACTGGATAGGACCTGCAATTTTGTGAACCCAAAGAGTAGGATAAATGAAAAATTCAACCACATGACGGCAGTGCTTCAATCATCAAATTCTTCATCATTAACACTAATCTTAAACAATCAAATTTACTTCAAATTTTACTTTAAATTGCTTAAACACAGTGACAAAAATATTACAGAGTTGAAGGTCCAGAATTCAAATGCCTTACTACCACACAGCCTTACTTACAGGATTCAACAAAAAAGATGAATTTGAATTCAAGAAGTTCTATAAACACAAGTTCACTAAAAAAGGAAGCAATATTAATTAATAATTAATGAATAGCACTTGCATATCCTAATTTCATAAAGCCATGAACATAATTTGAAGTTAATGAAAAAAATTCTCTCACCTTAACAAACGGATGATTCTCAGTGGAGCCGAACTTCCAGGAGCCATTGTATCTCACAAATCCGACCCGAACTACATACCCCAAAGCTTTAACAAACAGAGGTACAAACTTGGGGTCTGATCCTTCGAGAGCTGACTGGAGCCCCACCAACCCGAGAGACAGGTCTAATATAGAGTCATTCACAAGGCGACAAAATTCTCGAACGGATTGGTCGACAACGGCGGGAGACGAGGAGTGAAGGCACTGGAAAATTGCGTCTCTACCGGGTTCGGATTCAGGGCCAAGATGGGTCGGAGCGGACCGGAGCTTTGAGAAGATTGAAATGACAGCGAATTTCTGCAGCGAGGGTTGGGGAACCCGTGTTCTCTCCAGTAGAGGCGTGTAAGAGTCCATTGTTAGTCAATTCTCGGTAGTGCGTTAGCGCATGGCCGCTTTCAGTATCGAAGTTACAGTTTCCGTTGTACGAAGCAAAAAGATGGCAATATATTTTATATATAAATAATATGATAATAATAAATAATCAGATTTGAAAGTAAAATACAATTTTATCCTCTTTTTTTGTTTTTTTTACATATTTGTTCCAAATTTTACACTCTCAAGGTAAGTACAGTAGGCTCAGTATATGCCTGCCCTTCATTAAAAAAAATAGGCCAAAGGACTATTTCCCACTCATAATCCCCCCTTCTTCAAATAATTTTTTATTAAAATGATTAAATTATCTTTTTAAAAATTAATAATAAAATTATTCAAAGGAAGGAGAAGAAAGAAGGTAAGATTTACCCACTCTTTGAGTGTATTTAGTCCCACCTTTTTCTAAAAGTGCTTGTAGTAATTCTGGGAAAAAGTCTTTCTTAATTATTATATTAGCATAGCATTAAGTAGTAAACATTTTACACTAGGGGTTTTCCCATACCATACATGCAAACATAACGACTTTCACTTCCTAAATAGAAAGGAAGGAAGGGAAGAGGTAACTCACCAAATATAAAAAATTTAAAAAATATATTTAAAAAATTTTTGAAATTAAAAAATTGAAACAGTCATCACCACCGGTGTCAGTGACGATGACCGCTCATAATAGAACCAGGTGGCTATTTCTGATCACCTAGTTTTGGTATCCCTGTTCGGTCTGATCGCCTCTGACAGAATTAGAAGTTGAAAACGACCGTAAAGGGCCGGTCTTGGTCCCACTGGCCCTTTCCAACCTTTATTTCTGGCGGAAGCGACCAGATCTGGCTGCCTCCGACAAAACTGGAGGTGGCCGATCTAGTCGTTTTCACCGAATGGGGAGGCCAGATTTGGCCTTCCCTGGAACCAGGTGGTCGAAAATGGCCACCTGGTTCTATTATAGGCGGCCACCACTGTCGACACAGGCAGCTGCTTCAATTTTTTAATTTTAAAATTTTTTTAAATAAATTTTTTAATTTTTTTAAATAAATTTTTTAATTTTTTTAATATTTTATATTTATATATAATTTATTTTATTAATTTATAAAATTTTAATATTAAAAAAACAAAATACCCCTACATTGTTACTGTATACTATTATTTTTAATATTAAATTTAGTTTATAAGTGGGAGTTTGAGCTTTTGAAACCTTGGAGGTGACTGTTTGTTCCCGCCTCAAACTATAGGTGGGAATTTGGCCTAAAAAATAAAGGGCTTACTCATGAGCTATGCATAAGTTGTGACCTCTTAATGTTTTAAAAAATTGTAAAAAAGCTTCTAAAAAAGCTAAATTTTCATCATTGTTTAAATCTCGAATTAATTCACTACTAAACATTTTTCTCCTTATTAATTAGACGTCTTACATTTATATTAATTAAAAATATTATCAAGTTTTATTCATATTGATTCAATTTAGACAAAATTTTTAATTATAAAACATACCTATTTTTTTTGTCAAATTGAAATCCGTGTCCACAAGTAAATTAGAAAATTAGTGATTGTTATTTTATATGTACCACGTGTAAAATGTGTGCATTGATGGGTAGAATTTGAAATTATTTTGTAAAAGTGAACAAAATAAATAAAATTTTATTTTACTTAAAATTTTGTATTATTTAAATTAATATTGCTAGTAATATCAACAGAAATTTTTATATAAATAGAAAAAAATTTTGAATATATATTTTATACTGACTTTTAAAATTTTATTTGAAAATTAATTTCAAAAAGCGTAAGAAAAATTGAAGGGTATAGTCGTATTGATATTAAATTTTTGTTTGAGGGGTTTGAAATTCTTTTTTTTTTATGAGTTTAATATAATTTAGTAAATTATAATATTTAAAAAAAACAAAAAATACATATGGATGTTCTTTTTATTTCCCGCCACGTTTAGAAACCGCGATTTAGTGTTTATCATACGGCGTCGTTTAAATTTCCGCCGGCATTGCTTTCTTTCAACTGTGCATCGTCTCCAGGTATTGCTGACGCTTTCCGAACTCTCTTTTTCCTTGTACGAATTTATTAATGGTGACGAGGGTTCTCACAGAAGTCGATGACAAAATCGTGCGCAGTATATATGGCCGTAGGGCATTTTGAAGGGAGAGAATAGAAGATATAGGAGACACAGAACCAAATGGCTGCATTGAAGAAGAAACTCACAGCTACAATACACCAACATACACATTCAAGTACACTAAATACGTACATTAAAAACACCCCAAACAAGAACCACACATTCATACGTTATTCCTTCTCATTTCCTCAGTCCTGGGGACTAACTCAAGTCCTCACTGTTCCAGTCTTCCCAACTTCATGGGCCTTGTTCTGGGTATCCTGGCCTACTTCTTTGGTCTTCTGGCCCACATATCCCGCCATGTCCGCCATGCGCCGCTTTGCCTGGTCCGCTATCTCTGGCACCGATCCAGTGGACTGCCGGAAGCAGTTCAAGATCCATGATAATGAAGTCAAGCCGGTCAACCCAAAAGCCCCAGAAGTGAAAAAGCCCGTCACTGCAAGACCGATAGCAATAGCCGCCGGGACGATGACTGGGCTGAATATTATAAACAGCGGTGTGGTGACCAAAACCCCAATTAAAGAACCGACCAGAGTCAAGCCAGCCAGTGCGAGCAGGGTGCCAGCCACGGGCAGGAGTGTGACCACTGCAAGAACTTGGCTGGCTGAAGGTCCGCTTCTTGGCAAGAGTGGCTTGCCACCGGCTCCGAGATGATCATAACGGTGCTGTGGGTGCACCTGAATCTGGGTTGGATGTGGACGATCACGATCTCGATCACGTTCGGCCATTGGTGAAGAAGAAGACGAATAAGAAGGAGATGATGATGATGATGATGATGATGATGATTACAAGGAGTGGAAGAGAGAGAGAGATGGGTTTAATAGAAGAGACATGGAGAAGTCTTATAGAGAAGCATTGAGGTTCAAAAGGGTGACACGTAAAATATTGCATGGTGACTAGCGGCTTTGCATGAGAAACAAGTTTCAATGGGAGTCTCGGAGACCTAGAAAGAATATAAGTGAGGTGGCTTTTAAAGAAGGGCTAATCATCATGTCCAACCCAAACTTTGATCAAATCAATTTGTCTTTTAAATTTTAAAAAATCGAATGTTTTCCCCTCATCCAAATTTGTTTTTTTAATAAATTATTAATATATTTCTACAAATTTAAACTTTTATCATTTGAATTCCTATCAAATCAAAACTCTAACCGAAAAATATCAAAACCTTACATTTTTTTAAAATTAAATTAAACCCTTCAAACTTTTGAAAAGAAAAATTATAAAATATAAAAAACAAATAAAATTAAAAATGAAAATGAAAAAATTGAAAATGATAAAAATAAAATAAAAAATTTTAACGAAATAACTTTTATACTATTTAATTTAATGAAATTTACTTACAAAAATAAGATGATTAATGAAAATAGGACATTTTTAAATTTATAATATGGAAATTTGTAATTTAAGCTAACCATAATTGGGAAAAAGGTATTTGGCCTTCAAAGAAGTGAAGGTCATGAGAAATAAAAAAAGCACCACTACTGGGGATATCTAACCCAATTTCAATCCTAAAATATTTGATTTTCAGCTTGTAAACTTTTTCTTCTTGTTCAATACAATCTAAGCAAGGTTAAGAATGGGCTGGACAGGCCCGGCCCATTTTCGAATTGCAAGCACTACAGAAGAATGTAGTCTCCCCTGTTTTATTGGGCTATCATCATCTTTACAGGTTGGTAACAAATCATAAGTAAAGGACTAAATGGCCATTTCCTGGCCGAACTTAGATAAAATGATGATTTTTGATATTTTAAGTTTGAAATTTTCATTTTTTTTAATTATAAGTTAAATTTAATATTAATTTTAATAGTTAAAAAATATTTTTATTATTTTGTATGAAATATAATAAACAAATTTTTACCTAATTATTTTATATTTTTATCTTCATCCTTTTTCTTTTTTTTAATCAAAAATACACCAAAAGACTAGTTGATAGATTTAGATGGGCTTTAGGCTTAAAAAAATTGGCAGCGATGCAAAATGGTAATAGTGAGAAAAGAGCAATCTTATGGAGTGTTTAATTATACATATCATACCTTGTAAATGGATCAAAGAAAGTATCTGAGTACATATACGCATTCTGAACAGTGCAAGGACTTGAAAATTTAATATAGAGTTGGATTCAAATCGAATTAAATTTGAACAGATATATGTTCATATTCGAACTTGTTTCGTACTATTCAGATTCAGATTCATATTTGTGTTCGTCAAATATCTTTATAACAAAATTTATATTCATATTCGTATTCATATTCGATATGTATAATTCGTATTTATATTTATTAAAAATTATAATTAATTTAAATAATTAATAAAATATAATTAAAAATTGTTTAATTTAAATTTAGATTCATGTTCGTGTTTAATTTGTATAGTTTGAGTTCGAATTCGTATTCGTTGATTTTTGAAATTATAGTTTAGATTCATATTTATATTTGGATTCATATAATTTATTTAAGATTTATTCAAATCAAATTTAAAAACGAATATAAATATATTTGATTCGAATCTAATCTTTTAAGATGTTACGAGTAAGGGCAAGGCATGAGATGCAGTGTTTAAAGGGTATATTCTTACCAAGACGGGATGTGGGTAGCTAGGAAAAAGGACGCCGTGGCACATGCCTCTGTTCAAAACCCAAGTGAGAAGGCCCACAGAGATTTGGAGAAACATCCCATCAATCAATCAAAGACTGCTACCATTGGAATAGAGTTGGGTTTGGCCTTGGACCTAAATTTTTAACCCAAATTTAAATTTCATAAAATTGTTTATCAAATTTTTTTTTTATATCAAGTAAAATTAATCATAAAAATTTTTGAAATGAAATTTGCCTATATATAAATAATCTTTGAAATTCATATTAGAAATTATGTAACTTCTTGAATCTAAAAAAATAATAATAATATAAATTAGATACTTAAATCCATAAAAATCACGTAATGCATAAATCAAATAAATTTGTACGAACCTCAACTTTCTTTGATGAGTTTAAACGTTATTTGACAACAAAAATGGTTAAAAAAATAATCAAAATATTCTTTATCAAATTCTTTATATGATAATATATAGATTAATACATTTTGATTAAGATTTACGTCAAAAATTGATATTGAAACATCCACAAACTTGCAAGGTTTATGATTTAAGGTTTTAGTTTTTGGTTTAGGGTTTGGATTTTAGGTTTACTGTTCAATTTTTGGTATTTAGGATTTACATTTTAAGGTTTGCAAATTAGGGTTTAGAGTTTGTGTTATAAAGTTCATGCTTTAGGGTTTACATGTTTAGGTTTATAATTTCACATATTATAGTTTACAATTACGAGTTTACAATAAACGCATGAAGGTTTACGTTTTAGGATTATGGTTAATAATTTAAATTTGGGTTTAGGTTTTAGCATTTAGTATTTAGGGTTTAAGGTTTACAGTTTATAATTTATGATTTACATCATAAATTATAATATTTACTTTAATATTTATGGTTCCGATTATATGGTTTACGAGATGGAATATTTGGCACAAGAAATCAAATTGATAACTATGACGAAGTTTAATCTAATTACATATATACCTTATCGACTCTATTGCGTTTATATGATAAGATTGTAATATGCCCCTATATGACATTTTTTCATTTTACCCTTAAACATGGTAAATAATCAATTAATCGTCGTAATTTATAATATTAATTAACATTTATAGGACAAAATATTAATATTTCCTAATGGGACAATTTTTATTTCATGGTCCCACCCCCACCCATCATGGTTATACATAAAATTTCATATCATCCCCTTATATTTATAATAATATCATGTTACATCCTTAAATTTAATATAAATTAAGTTTTAACTTAAAGTTTGCATAGTTAGATAATTAAATTCTCTTTGATAAAATTAAAAATGCTATAAAAACAATTATAATTAATAAAATTAATAAGTATAATCAATTTTGCTTAACTCAAAAAAATATAATTGGATCAAATCTAACCATTTGAATTTGGGGGTAAAAGAATTGAAATTTTCGTTATTAAGTGGATCAAAGTGTTCTAACTACATATGCGCATTCCAACAGTGGACCATCTGGACTTGTATAAGATGATTTTGGGTAGGAGCAAGGCATGAGATGTGATGTTTAAAGGTTTTTCTTACCAAGACGGGAAGTGGGTGGGTGATGAAAAAGGGGGCTTTGGAGTATGCCTCTGTTCAAAACCCAGGTGAGAAGGCCCACAGAGCTTTGGAGAACACATCCCATCAATCAATCAGTCAACTAAAGATTGCAACTTTTGGAATAGAGGTGGCTTTGGTTTTGGACCTCCTCAGTCAGTTTTATTATTATTATCCCCTTTCTTGGGCGGTTGGGGCTGGCCCATTTTAAGGATCAAAAACGATTCTAGATTTGACCCATCCCCTTCATTTTCAGAGCCAACTTTGTATTTCTTCTTTCTTACTTGTTCTTCGCTCTTCTGTTTTCTGCTTTCTCTTGCGCATGCTTTCTTGTTGCTTTTGCACTTACATTGCATCATGTCAGGGAGAAGCATTTTTAAATTCGATTTAATCCAACTGTGGCCACCAATAAATCATGATTAAATATTAATTATTCTCCAAATCCCTTCATATGTCACACCTTCGCGATTTCAATTTTTATTTGATATGGGGGCACAAATTTTCCGCAGATATGATATTATCTCTATGACTTAGACTCAGTGTAATACATCTCTTAAAAAAGCAATGATTCAGCAGGTCTTATTGTGTCTTGATCTCAAGTTTAATTAATTTCACTGTTTGAATAAATTAATGAACTTAAAAAATAAAAATAAAAAAGGGTTTGCCTGAGTTGAGCTCTTTTGTTATTGCCTCAAATGAGCAAATTTAGGCGAGTATTATGAGTTCTTTGCATTGATTTCACAAGAAAAAAAAGGAGTTTGCTTGTGAAAGATGATGAATTATTTTGGTTGATTTCATTGCTTTTTGACTTAAATTCCATGGTTACACAGACAGAAAGCGAGAAATCAGAAGCAAAATTAGCCACACACAGGTCATTCAAAGAATTGACTATCAGGGTTCTAATTTTTTATTTTTTTATTTACGCGTTTTTACACTTTTATGAGTGTGACAAAAAACTTGTCCAACCCCTTAATTAAAATTATATATACCTTGTTTTTATAACATGGAAAATTTCCCACTTGTTTCATATGTTTAAGGCCAAAAGACTTAAACCCGCCTAAGATTTTCTTAAATGACAAAGTCATATCTGTCAATTTTTGAAAAATTAAATATTTTTCAGTGATTAAAATTAATGATTAAATTTAACAATCAATCGTTAAATATTAATGATCCATAAAACATTTTTGTGTTTTCGAATAAAAAGAATTTAAAAAATAATAAATAATAAAATTAATTTTATTTGGATGCCGTTTTTTCCAACTTTTTTTTTTATATTTGAATATTTATTATTGTTAGATTAATATTATATAATATTAAATTTTATTTTACTATTATTAATTTTGTTTGGTTGAGAGTATTTTGATTTTTTCATACAAATTTTAACAAAATTAGGAAAAAAATTAATTAATGGGTGAATGTTTGACTTTTAAAAAAACCTTGGGTGGGATTAAGTCTTTTGGCGTAAGTTTAAATTCCAAACCCAAAGCTCAAAAATACTGTAAAATGATTTTATAGCATTATTATTCCTAGTCTCTGGTCGAAGTTGAAGTGCATGTGAGGAAGCAGTAGTGAAATTCATACTGCATGTTCAGAGAGGAACAAAGGGTGGACGATAAACAGAAAAGTATATAATGATGTAAGAATAATAATAGGGGAAAGAAAAATAAAAGGTGAAAATCCAAGTAAGATACGCAGAAAATGCAAATTTAAGTTGCTGTAGCTCCACATGGGATAGCAATTCCTTTGTGTTTCCTAAGAGACTAGGCATCTGTAGAATTTTACTGTTGGAGACACTGACTTTGTTGTTAAAGGAGATGAAGACTCAGAATTTCATAATCAACACTTAATTATGATTATGGGCTAAATAAAGACCTTGATATGAATGTAATTTTGCTGGGAAAGTCAACAGATTTACAGTGTTAATTACTTACTTTTATGCACCGTTTATATATGTTCGAGGAAAAACAGATTTAACTGAGTGATTCTGCAGAATATGAAACTTGAAATTGTTGCAGTTTCCAGACAAAAAGGTGAAAGCATATTTTTTTTAGTACCATTTTTCTTTTGTTCACACTTAGACTTTTTTATATCTAAACCCTAATAAAAGTTGGATTAGATGTAATTGCTGTCTAGTTAAGCCTAATAAAAGTTGGTTAACTATGTTAATTTTTGTATTATGCTGCTAAGCAACTGATTAATTACATGTGCCTCACACTGGTGATATTCATGATCTAACCTATCTTCCATAAATTTAGTTAATTCATACATAGCTACATTTGAAACCCTAATAGTAATTCAGGTCCCCATGAAATTATTATAAATGATATACACAGATATATCAAGTCCTAGACATTGGTTGATTTCAAAGTTCTGCAATGGCACTTGTTCTTGAAATCACATATAAGAAAATGCAGTGAATTGGTTTGTGATGTGGGATGTTATTTTAATCAATTAGAGCCGCAAAACTGAAAGGCATGTATATTAGAATAATAATATAATATTAAAAATTATATTATGAATGGAGAAGGTGGACAGAATAATATTTACATATAATAATAAATGATACAGTCCCATATGCTTATAATAAGAAACCCTAAGAGGGTACTCCTCCAGCTAGAGAGGTTCATAAGTATGCAGATACAGTGATAGATTGTTGATTATTTATGGATGATTACATGCCACCTTCAGCTCCCTCGTTGCCATCTCCAAAATGATGGTTATTATAGGGAAAGTAGAAGCCAGAATTTTGGTCAATGCCTCCTTGTCCATGACCTGAAGTCCTTGGCCCAAACTGGGGTGTCGTTGCAGGCGGCATTTCATTGCAGGCATAGCGGATCAGGTCAGCATTTGTTGCATCTAATTCTCTTTGGAGTCGAATGACTTGTCGTTGAAGGACGGAGATAGCTCCAACACAGCCATAGACGGGATCTTTCATGCGCGCCTCAGCTTCGTACGCAAGAGAGTTCACTGCATCCTCCCTCTGATGAGGCATCACCTCGTTTAACAGTTTGCTAACGTTGCTTGCTCCGAAAATCTTGTGGACATTGGCGAATTTCTGTGGCTCTTCGGGTGGAAAATATGGTGCAAAAATGCAATCGGGTAAGCATTTTCTCCTTAAGAACTTGCAGGCAGCACATGGAGAATTGGAATAGCTGGAAGAAGCCATGATGATCTTATCTCTCTGCAACAAAGGATTTAATTATTACACTAATCTTAATTACCACTTTGAAGTTCAATACAATTGGAAGAAGCCAAAAAACTAGGCATCTTTCACTTTAAAATATGTCCTTTGACTTAGTTATAGTGGCAAAAACCTTTTCACTCAGAAGTCCTTGCGGGTGTCTTGGACTATTGAAATAGGCTAATAACAAGTAAAAACAGCACATGTTGTCTTATGGAAACTGAATTATAGATAACACCCAACTGCTACCTCCTTTTCAACCTACTTTTACTTTTTCGGCCTGCAAAGCAGGCTTCCTTGACATTTATCTTGAATTTCAGCCAAAACCCTATTGTCAATACTAATGGTACATATTTAAAAAAAAAAAAAACAAAGAAGAAACATTATACACTAAATATATAAATATACTTGAATTTTTTAAACAGCTCCTTACTAATTTCAAATTTTATAATATATTTTTCATCCTTGGGACTTTCCCTCTCCACACAATTTAAAATACCTCAAGCACAGTGCTAGTAAATGTATAGATCTTACTTATTTGCTTCCAGGTAGAGCATCATGAAATTACATCTTAGACTTAATCACATTTTTTTTTCTTCTTATAGCATATTAAATATGTATATTGCTCTGCTATTAAGACCATATAATTAAAAACAAAATATTCGATTAGTTTCCAAATGAAAAATGAAAATCGGAAAAGGGTTAAACAGAGTTCTGCAGATACTCACCGTTTTAGAACTAGCCAGCTAGGTAAAGAAAAGCTTATATATAATATACCTTTGTTGATGGTAGGCTCTTTCAAGATCTGTTGGTTGAATGTTTCCTAGGAAAAAGACTATGCAGGAGCTGACATTGAATGGGGAGAAATTGGTTAGGCAAGACTGGTGAAAGAGTAGGAAACCCTAGTTGCTTGCAGGACACAGAGAGAAAACCTGCAAATACAGTGACAAAAGGTGAGGAGTAGGAGAGAAAAGGAGGCAAAGAGCATTTAAAGAGAAGGATTGGAAAGCAAAAGACAAGTGTAATAATTGCGGCTACAAGAAATAGCTCTCTGTACTTGTCATAATAATGCCATAACACTTTATCAACTTTGTCAAAAAATTTAAATTAACCTGAAACCCCATGACCGAAATTAAAAATTAATATAAAGTTTACATGTATTCTTGACTTCTCCCTCTGAAAATGCCCTACACGGTCACAAACTAAGAACGTCTCTTTGGGTTACCAAATCAGGTAAAATATAGAACACCAATAAGATGAAAAATTTTTATATCAAAAGATTCATCTTCTGCTGTTGATAGTTAATGAAGTTCATAAGATATATAATATTGCTGTAAACTTTGCACCTGCAACTCAAAATACTGCTTGTAAAGTAGGCTTTTTTACTTACATAAATTGGAATCAGAGAACTTACTTCCCAGTTTGCAAAAAATATTTCCATATTTATCAGTTAACCAATCACATAAAAAGTTTAACTCGATATGATTTTGATCCCCCTGGATTCAAATACTGTAGAAATAATAAAGCTTTCAAGCATGCATATAGTTGTCTTTTCTGTTATAAGAAATCCAAATCTAAAAAAGTAAAAGTAAATAAAATTCTCCGCGTATAAAGGAAATGTGGGTGCTTTTATTTGTATAGTGGAGACATTGCTGAGTCCGCTGCAGTTAAATTGTATTATTGCAATTAACTACACCATGATGAATCTCTGAAACAATGAAACCATTAATACCATTTGCATGCATTATTGAATGGGCTTCCGATCTTACAAACAGTGGACAAAATTAGCATTAATACAGGCAAAATGAAGCTGAAACAATGTACAAGGAAGGAGGGAGGGAGATAGACAACTAGATACCATGCACAAAAACGTATGGTTGGGTTCTCTCTTCTTCACTTCTCTTAATCTATCTCTGACCCAGCTAGCTGATTTTCTTAACTTGGGATTCTCTTGGCTGGAGCTGACAAACTAACAACTTTCATGCACACTCCAATATCTTTATTTGATGGCAAAATGTTGATGTGATAAAATTCTTGGTAGCATATTTTGCTTTGTTACATTTTCATTTTTGAAATCATATTTGTGTTCCACTTAAAAACGGAGTTTTTTTTTTTTTTTTTAAATAAAAAAGCAAGTCAAGTGACCCAAAGATCAAGAATAAAACAAAATACCAATTAGATAGGTTTTGCAACTCTCATATTATCTATTAAGAGAATTTTCCTCACAATAAAAAGAGGTTTTTGATATGACATTATCTTGTCAGAACACTCTACAATATATTTGAACATTCAACCGAAAATCTTATTTGCTTCTCTAAAAACATGTAAAAATCTTATTTTTATGTCCCTCTGACATTCCCTTCGATTGAGAAGATGTGCAAGAGTACATTTCCTCCTGTTTTTTTATAGAAGGAAGGTTAGAATGTGTTGTTTAAAATCAAAGTAATTGAATTAATTACTCCCACCATAGGATGAGTTTAGTAATTAATAAAAATATTAAGAGTTAATAAATTGAAGTGATGATAATTTTCTTTAATTCTCATAATGATAACATGAATATGTTGTTTCTTCTTTTTTCAGGCTTAACATATATGGAGGCATGCGTGTATACAAATTTCACTTCTCTTTCGTTATGTTTCACACTAAAGTAATCATCTTAAAGCTTTGATTAATTATCAAACAATATATGTCGACTTCCATGGCATCCAAAGATCACCAAGAAAAATAAAAGAATATTACCCCACTCACCATTCTTACCTATGCATTATACTTGAATTAAAAAATTTTCATTATATGGAAGTATCTATCTAAAATATACTTCCATGTAATGTGAAGTCTTAAGGGTCAGATTCAGTGAGAAAAGGTGGAGAGGAGATAAACGATTTAAGAGGGATAATTTTAGTCAAATATTTATTGAAGCATGACTTTAATGATTGTGGAGTCAATAATAGGAAGTTGTTAAAGTGATAGTGGTTAATTTGTTGATTTGGTTCACATTAGTTGATTAAATTTTCTTGAATACACTATGTAATTTTTTTTATAGAGTTTTAACACATTACAATTTATATATTCATCTTACACATATATTCAAAATACATATCACTTTCTTACACGGTATCAAAGAGCAAGATATCTTTTTGCACCCTTCTAGCTTAATTTCTCCTTATTTTTTTCACCCTAATACTAGGTTTTCATATTTTTCCCTTGCAACCACCTCCACTCACTTTTGAAAACCATCATTTTCACTATCACGATTGTGCCTCTTTCACTGGCAATTTCCTTTGAAGTATCTTTTTTTCGACAATATCCTGATCTTTTCCTTTGGCTCCAACAATTTTAGGTGAACCTTTTCCTTCTGCAATCATGTTTCCTTGCTCATTGTCTTCACTTTCTAGATATCATTTTCATCTCAGATCATCATGAACCTAGTAATTCCTTCCTTGGTTATGGTTCTTGGCTCACCATATTTGGACAAACTTTTATTTTGTAGGTTTTGCCTAGATACACAACTGTGTGTCCTAGACATACGTTCATAGGTAATTCATTTTGCAGACATGATACTATGTCATGACTTTGTACACTTTACTTGTGCTAGGCTCTATTCTCTTAACCTTTTTCAAAATCAACCTCGTGTGAGTGTTTTGAAGTCATTCAAGAGCAAACCTGTCTCGTGCAGCATGTCCCATGCAAGGTCTGTAAAGATTAGAGATTAAAATGATCTTTTTAGGCTGAAAATCAAAGTTAAAAATAAGATTTTATGATAAGAAATAAAATTGAGAGGGTTCATGGATAAAATAGTCATTTAAAGACTTAGTATGACATGTGCATGTATCTCTCTAAGAGAATTTTGCATTCATGGTGCAAGAAAGTGTGAAGATCTCTGATTTCTAAGGAGCACGATCATGCATCCCTAAGTGTTAATCAAACAAACTACACACCACAATTTTTCAACTGAATAATACCTCAATTATTAACAGAACAATGAGAGAAACTGTGTTGATTACAAAACTGAAAAAATATTCACTCAACTTTTTCTAATTACATAAAACTAAACAAAGAACACATATTTATAGAAAAAAAACTTAACAACTGGTGACAGCTGGAGCCTTAGAATCTTCACCGTCAACTTCAGAAAAATATTTTTGGACTTTTTCATATTGATCGTCGATTAGCAAGGAGGAAGAACTTGAAGAATATTCTGGAACCCTTAAACTCTGCCGCTTCTCTCAAACAGAAGACAAACTTGCTCTCCCTTTGATTCATATCCTTCTCATTTCATACATATGAAACGCACCGTTTCATTTAAAAGTTAAAACGCTGCGCTTTTTGAAATAAGCTAAAATTAGTCTCCACATCTTCCCTCAAATCACAAACAAGACGCAGTGGTTTTGATTTGCACCCGACAACTAATTTTAGCAAGAAAAACTAACTCATATCAGCAAGCAATCCTGTACAAAAATTAACAACAGATCAGTTAAAAAAAAAATCTTCCCTCCTTATCATCTTTTATTTACTTATAACTATTTTCAGTTTCTGCCTCTATTTGCCAATCTTGTTTTGTCATCATTGCTTCATTATTCTGAAATTCACACTTCACCAAATTCAGTCTATCTCTTAAAACACAAAATCTATTTGCAGACAATGGTTTAGTAAACATATCAGCCACTTGAAACTCAGACGACACAAATTGCACTACTAACTTATTTGCTGCAACCTGCTCCTTTATATAATGCACGTCTAACTCTATGTGCTTAGTTCTACCATGAAACATAGGATTTGAGGCTAAAGCACTTGCACCCTGATTATCACACCACACAATTGGTTTTTTGACATACTGTATTTGTTTTTCTGACAGTAAATTCTGAATCCAAGCCAATTCTGTAGACATTTGACTAAGGGACCTGTACTCTGCTTCTGTAGAAGACAAAGCAACCACTCTTTGTTTTCTTGAACTCCATTGTACTAAATTTCCTCCAAAGAACACACATCCCCTACTTGTAGATCTTCTATCAGTCAAGTTTCCAGCCCAATCTGCATCTGCATAAGCCTCTATTGTTAGAATATTGGCTGGTTTGAACTTAAGTCCAAAATTTAAAGTCCCTTTAACATATCTTAAAACTCTTTTGCAAGCTTGCCACTGCAGTTTTGTTGGAGCCTTTAGAAACTGGCTAAGTTTGTTGACATCAAAGGAAATATCCGGTCTAGTCATTAGCAAATATTGCAAGGCCCCTATTGTACTTCTGTACAACACTGGATCTTCAAACAACTCATTATCTTCTACAAACAGTTTTATTCCAATTGCCATAGGAGTGGCAGAGGGTTTAGCATCCTACATCTTGGTTCTTATTAGTAAATCTTGTGCATATTTAGATTGACACAAAGTCAATCCTGATTCTTTTCTTTGTGCTTCAAAACCCAAAAAATAACCCAATTCACCCAGATCTTTTAGAGCAAAATCCATATTAAGGCTAGCCACTAGTTCTTGAATAACCTTTGAATCAGTGCCACTTAAAAGAATATCATCAACATACACTAACACATACACTGTAACATGCTGATTTTTATAAATGAACAGACTAGTATCAGCCACAGAATTTTTAAAACCCTTCTCAATCAACACATCCTTCAATTTCTCATACCAGGCCCTTGGAGCCTGTTTAAGCCCATATAATGCTTTGACCAGTCTGCAAACATGATTAGGCTTATCAGTATTAACAAAACCTCTAAGCTGTGTCATATATACTTCTTCTTTCAACACTCCATTTAAGAATGCATTATTAACATCTATTTGATGTATTGACCAGTTAAAGATAACAGCCAGAGTGAACATTATTCTCAAAGTTATAGGTTTTAATACAGGACTAAAAGTGTCCAAATAGTTAATACCAAGTCTTTGTTGAAACCCCTTAGCCACTAGTCTGGCTTTATATTTCTGCAAAGATCCACACTCACTCTAAATTTTCTTCTAATCCAAAGAACCCTAATCAAGAAAGAGAAAGAGAGCATTCATAGCCAAGAGGTAAGTGTTTCTTACCTTCTTTCCCTGTTTTCTAAGTATGTGTTCTCTATTATATTATCATGTGATGATGATTAATGCTTAATATGTGATGGAATGGTGTGAAAATATGTTAAGATGTAGTAATAATGGTGATTTGATGAAGCTTGGGTTGTTTAGACACATGTTAAATAAATGGATGTTTAGTTAAGAGGGTTCAAGGGTCTTGATGAGTTTCATGAAGTAATTTGATGTTATTTGATGAAAAATCACATGTAGAATAATATGTTGATCATGTATTGATGATTGAACACCTTTGATTGAGGTTGAGTATTGATCTATACATTTTTGAAACAATTTTACAGAAGTAGAGCATAATGCATGATCATGTACTCGATAAACACACAATTGTGCAGTCATATTTCTACAATCTCATGATCGTGTATACTAAAGCTTGGACGATTGGATGAATGCTTGGAGCACGATCATACATGAAGGGTCACGATCATACATGAAGGGTTACAGTCGTGTACTTATACCAATCTTGTAGGATTGTACATAAAGGGTCACGACCATGTGTAACAAGTGTTTTTTAGGTCTATGCAACGTAAGGCCACAACTATGTGCCAACGCATTGTCATGTGCATTACTGTGTAGTAAGTAAAAATGACAAAATAAAATTTTGAGACTTACACAATATATTAAGAATCTAATAGAAAGATAATATAATAAGATATCATACATAATAAACATTACATGATATGGTATGTCAAAACAAAATTTTTAAAAGAGATTAAGTGATTCATATGCATAAGTTTTTAAACAGAAAATCGATGTTTCGAACATTATTTTAGAGGTAAATACAAAAGGACACTTGTGAATTCACAATTTTTAACTTACTAATTGAGTATCAATATAACAGTATAGTTGTAGTTTACTGATCGATTATCAATATGGTATAATAGTTTTTAATTAGCTGACCATTTGTTAGTATAGATTATATTTTCATCTTACTGATCGTGTATCAATATGAATAAACTCACACGGCTAAAATGTTAAATTTCTGTATTTATCAGTCTGATTAGCACAACAGTTTACAGATATAACTTTTATATACATTTTATATAAAAAAGAGACTTTCAGCTATGATTTCGTTATAAGATCTTCGGATCATAACAGATCTTTTCAATATATATGTTTAGAAAACAGATCCAAGGGTCAATACATTATTTTCAGCATAGACATGATTCTAACATATTACATATCATATTATACATAGCATTGAATGAAATAGAGAAAAGATATAATGGCAAGTAATAACAAAGCAAAAAATGTAAGATAAGAAACTAAATAAGCAAGATAATAAAATATGAAATCAAATAATAACATGACAAGTCACAAAAATTAGCAACGATAAAAAACATATTTATGGTTTGAGATAAGAGATATTTATTGAGTGACTCGTTACTCATTCTCCAAAATTTTTCTTTTCTTGCATGTCAGATAAGTTAGCTGCTAAGATGGGACACGAGATGGCTATAGATGGGATATGCTCTTCGAATCGGGTTTTCATCAGTATTGCCAACATATAGCTTTTACATTTTGGCTCATATAACATGTATAGTTTTCACACACACACACACACACACATATATATATATATTATACAGTACATGTTATGAAACAATAATATATAAATATTGTTTTTTAGTAGACAGTGTTTTATATTATATTATTTATGTTTTTGCTTTAACGACATACGTATTTTTAGTAATGTGTGTGAACGTGACACTATTGTATATATTATAAATGATTAATTTAATAATTATGACTTTCAACAGTGAAAAACATAATTATAATAATAATAATAATAAATCGTATAATGTATAGCAGTATCATATCCCCATATGGTCAAGATCAATTCAACATAGATCATGGTCAACCTTTTGCACACACCCATGTACATCTAAACTACACAATCGTGTGTCAAGATTTAAATGAAGTCACGACCAAAGGTCCCATGCATGAAGTCTTGTGCATGGTCAAACTAAAAAGAGTCAAGATTTGATACACACTAGTGTATTGGACACACACTCTTGTGTATAAGCAATATTTAAGGCATGTATGGTGTCGTGCTAGTTTTCATGCATGCTCCCATTCTAGCTTTTGGTTCTCCAAGCATTTGTTCATATTTAGAGGCACATGATCATGTAGCCTAGATGCATACCTGTAACTTGTAACCTGTAATCTGTAACCTGTAACTTGAGATTTAAGATTTTTTGTCTCCCTAATTTTTACAACACTGAAATGAAGAAATTACCAGTAATCTAAAGAAAGAATGACAAAACCTTTAGGAAAATTCATAAGTAACTTCACAAAAGCATTTGCAGCTACTTATCACATACCTTTTCACTGCACCAACAATGGCAATGAACACCATATCGTTGAGATAAAGAACTGATGTAATATGCTCATGGAAGCAGCCTAAAACTGAACCATTAGCCAAGAGCATCACAAATTGGACCGATAAGAAAATTTAGCAGCAAACTCACCTTGCCATGCCTAACCCTTTTTGCTTGAGATGAAAGATGAGCTCCTTTCACCACAGCCGATGGAATGGATGAAGTAATAGTAATAACATCAGAGTGAAAGTGATTCACAAACATCTTAAAATGAAAAAAATTTAAAAAAAAAAATTGCTAGGATCACAACCACCAATTTACTTGCTCATGTGAAATAAAGAATGTAAAAATAACTGGAACAAAGCAAAATTTCCCACTTCTTTTAGAATTAGTGTTGCATCTTAAGTCCCATAGAGCAAATGACCCATCTCCTGAACCAGAGTCGACAATATCTATTAAACAACAACAATTGAATTAGATAAACAAAAAATCAATAGATAGCTTCTGGATGAGAAAAAGTACTAAGGAAACCTACAACCTGTCAGAATTTGTTGAATTATATCACAAAGATTTTATGCTCCCTCTGCGGCCCATCAACACTCCAATGCATCCCATACCTTTATCCGCAAAATAGCCACAGGATGGTTTTGTGATTCTAAACCCATCTTCACAATGTTAAGCCCTAAAATTAAGTTTTATTTCCTATTCACTCTCTTAGTTGTACATTGTGAATTATGGCTTAAATCTATTTGAAACCTGATTGTTAAGAATAGAAGCTTAAATAAAGAAATAGTTTAAAGAGAACATACGCAGATCATAGAGGCAGATATGTAACATAGTTTAAGTTATTTACACTGAAAAGTATAACTCCTGTTCGGTCATCAAGTTATCAAAAGCTCTTCACATGGAGAAACCAGGTATGAATTAATGATAACCTACAGTGTAAGACAACAGTTGTAATTTATATTAGGTAAGGCTATCTGAATCAAAGCTTCAAAGAGACATATACTAAAAGAAACCATCTCTCTTTTTCTTTTTAAGTATTATCACTTACCAAGTGATCACCTGAAGCTGTCAGAATGTTTTTATCTACGTGAAAAAATTCAATCATATAACTAATGTTAGCATAAAATAAAAATAGAAATAGCTTATGTATCAATGGAAATTTGACATTTTAACTTTCTGCTTTATAAACACAGACTCCTCCGTTTAGTCACATTTGACCATAAAATTTAATCAATGACAACAAAAATTGAACAACCTTAACTTGTTCTGTCAACATTTTTACAGAAATAAAATCAATGCTGCAAAATAAATTTACCAAAATAACATTAAGATAACATGTTTTTATTTTAAACCAACAACAAAAATAAATACATAAACCATTGAATTAGTTGAAGTTGTGATTAGCCACATGGCAGTAACATAATTAGAATAAGATAGTAACCTTTTGCAATTTGAATGAAATTCATTAAACATCAAACTCGTATCCTGATCCAGCGTAAATCAAAGATTGCATTTTGATGCTCAACCCAGTCGCAAATTCGGGCTTTCTCTGCCCAAAATTCATCAGAACATTAACTAAAATCTCTACAGATATCAAATGTAGCCATCCATCATTAAAATCAGAAAAAACCCTAAAATTGGTTTTTTGTATGAACAAATCTGCATTCTCTTGACGAACATTACCAATTCATGCATCCAACGTCACAAATAACGCAAATTTTATAGCAAAGAATTCTATGGCATCAAATCTTCGAGCAAACTGATAAACATCCTGAAACTTAACACATTACCATTGCAAAATGAAACCGCCAACGGAGGTGTCTTCTCGCTGCTGTGTTTAACGGCCACAGCTCCAATTTCAGCAAAATCTGACGCCATGGCACCCACCCGCCACACCACCATCCCATCCCTCCCATTCCCCCCCCCAAACACACACACACACACACACACACAACACGGAGATGTCTACCAAAAAAATTTTTCATATAAAATTTGTAATTATAATAGGCCACACGACTAATTTCCATTTAATATAAAATAATATTAAAATAAAATATTATATAAAATAATAATAAATAATTTAAATATTTATTAAAATTTAAAAAAGTGATCATTATCATCGACAGTTGAATTTAATCATCTCGATAGTAAAAATGATTAGATCTGACAGTCTCTACCATCAAAACTAACTAAAAATGATCGGTTTCATGCATACTATCTATTTCTGATTATTTATGATAGCGGAGATGACTAGGTTATAGAATGATAGATCTGACTGCCTTTGACATTAAGGTACCTAATCTAATCATCAATATAATCAAATGTTTATTTTTGGTCATATGGTTAGGTTTTCGATGATCATTACAGCCAAT
This sequence comes from Anacardium occidentale, assembly GCA_026122585.1. NCBI lineage: Eukaryota > Viridiplantae > Streptophyta > Magnoliopsida > Sapindales > Anacardiaceae > Anacardium > Anacardium occidentale. Next base: position 9,713 of record JAJEJH010000381.1, on the reverse strand, counting down.
GACGATGGTCATTTTTTTATTTTTTATTTAAAATTTTTTAAAATATTTAATTAATTTTTTAAAATTTAAATATTATTTTAAATTTTAAATATTTTTATAAATTTAATTTTGTTAGTTATTATTTTTAAAATTTATTTTATTAAAAAATAAAAAATTTTCTTTAATTAATTACATTTAATGATTGACTATTAAATTTAATCGTTAACTTTGATTAATAGAATTAGTCGTTTAGCCATTATAATATTATTACATTTATTTAATACTAAACTCAGATTTTATTATTATTGCAGTCCTTTAGAAAAAATAAAATAAAAACAAATGATTTAATGAGAACTTCTACTTGATTACTTATTATTACAAGAATTTATCGAACATAAATAAAAGAGGCCAAATGACTTAGTCCCACCCAAGGTCTCACTCAACTATGAATACTTTTAAAAAACTTTAAACACTCATTCTTTACTTATTTCTCATTTAATTTTACTAACACATTTTATAAAATAATTAAAATATTTTTATTAAAAATAAAATTTATAAAAAGTTATAAAATAATAATTAAATATAAATATTTTAAAAAATATTATAAAAATTTATTTTAATTTTTAAAAATAAAAAAAATAATCACTGTCATCAGTGGTGGTAGTTGCATTTAATTAAACTAAGTAACCAAAAAGGCCATCTAGTTGCAAGGGCAGCCAGATTAGCAAAGGTTATCAAATTTGATCGTCTCCTATATTAGTAGAAACAATTAGATCTAATCATCTTGGTCAATAAATATAGTCGAAAACGATCAATAAAGCCAAAACCGACCATTTTCAATCTTTTTTACTGACCACTTCTTTTAAAATAAGAGATAAATGATTCAATTGTTTCTACCAAACGGGATGACCATACTTCGAATCAAGTAGTTTTTTTCAACTATTTGATTCTAATATCGATAGCTATCATTGTCAATATTGACAACAATAATTGTTTTTATATTTTTGATATATTTTTAAAAATTTTTTAATATCTAAATAATATTTTATATTTTTATAAATTTTATTTTATTAGTTTATAAATTTTATTAATAAAATAATTAAAATATTTTTTTGACTATACAAATATTATTGCTGAGTATTAAATAAGTATTTGAAATTTTAAAACTTAAAAATAAAAATTTATGTTTGAATAAAACATTGGACAGGTTGGCCAACAAAATAAAAAAAAAAAAAACTTTGTCGCGGTGGGTCAATTGACGAAGTAGCGAACCGAGTTTCATCTACATTTAAAACCATAAATTTGAATAACTAATTCCCGCCGAAAAATGCTTCAGAAATCGAAACAATCACGACATAACGAATCAATTATCAGAGAAAAGTCAATCAAGTCGATGATCTCTTCCTTTTGGTCACCATTTTTGTAGCCACTTCTCCAATCTCAGATCCAAAATTCGGCGACGTAGAAGCAGAAGAATCTCGACAGTTGCCTGGAAAATATTCTGAAAGTTGAGAAGTGTAGATGTCGGTGTTAGTGTTGTTTATGACATTGATAGAAGTAACACAGCACTCTCCCCAGGCGAGGTCGCTTAGGTCAGTCGTTATGTCGTTTAGCGTGATTGATGCGCATGGCGAGATGTTCTCTTTCAGAGTGGAGCGTGATGGATCCATCAGATTCAATGTCCGCACGGCATCATTTAAAACGCTCTGTAAAAATTAGAAAAAAAATAACAGAGAAAATTCTGTTTGGCTGTTCAGAAAATAGAATTCTAATTACCTGAATGATTACTTCGATAAATGAACAGAAACTTTAAACAAAAACTTAATCGGTTGAGTACAATGTATTATTTAATTTGGTGAACAATCATCTGATTCTGACCTTGGAATTGTATATTTTCTTGAAACCATGCATGGAGACGATCTGCAGAGGTAACAAAAGCAGATTAAAAAGTATAGAATTCATAAGTGACGTCAAAATTATATAATTCCATTTGAGTTTTGATAAAAGAAAACCTGATTGAGAAAAAACTTTGTGAGATGCGAAGGCTGTTGAGATGAAACAAAATCCATGTATTTTTCCATCGATAGCTTCTTCTTGTCCTTGCTTCCTCTCATTTTTATTTTTTTTAAAATGTTTTGTAGCACTCGTTTTCTTTCTTCCAGTAGCCTTTATACAAAGACGAGCGTCGCCCTCCTGAAGAATGCGAATGAGACTGAGAACTGAGTACTCTAATAGCATAAATAATTTTTTTTTTATTTTTACATAAAATTAAACTTATTAAAAAACTAATATTAAAAGAATAAAATTATGATTTTTCTACAAATATTTAAAATAAAAATAAATCTTTTTCAAATTTAATCAAAACCAAGTTTGATAATTTACAGTTCAATGACTTTAATAAATTGGAAACATTAATCATATATTTAGATGAAAAAGTGTTATTTATATTCACATAGGATGAAAAAATGTTTTTGAACCAAACATTGACTTGAAAAATATAATTTATTTATTTAAAACTATATTATATAATTTAATGTGGGGATATGTATAGTTCAGTTTAAGATTTTTATAAACTAAACTGAAACAAACATTTAAAAAAAATTTCAGGCCAAACTAAACCAAACCCTAAATTATAATTTAAATCAATTAAAAATTATTCAATTTTAAATATTTCATATTTTATAAATAATAATTAAATTGTAGTTTTTAATACCTGAAATAAATATATAAAATAAATATATAAAATATATATAACATACATGTAAAAAAAATGATAAAACAAATATGAAAAAACAAGTGACATACTTAATTATTTATTGAAAAATTTTGTAAAATACAATTTTATATATGTGTATTTTAAAAAAATACAGTAGATAATTAGGATATAAATATTAATTTTTCCAATTTAATAAAGGTAAATATGTAATTCAATTTTTTGTTTTAAAAACTAAAATATTCACTTATATATTTTAAAAATATTTTATAAACTCAATAGTTTAAAATGTGATATTTAAACGGGAAACCCTTTTTTAAATTTTAGAAAACACTTTAATTTTTTTAATTTATAAAACCCCTAAAATTTAAAAAAATGTACGTTTTACTCCAAATATACATTATTTTATCTAAATATTATTGATAGAAATGTATTTTAAATGTAAACATTATTTTTTTAACTTATGGAGGTAAATAGATAATTTTTCTATTTTATCTTAAAAATTATCATATTCATTCACATATTCTAAAAATATATTATAATCATAATATTTTATATCAATATTTCAACAGCTTTTATATCAGCTTTTCAGATATTTCAGGATCTCTGGATCTAACAGTTGTATTTCAGTAAATAGTTTTCAGAAAAATATTTTTAGTAAACAGACCAAGACTTAGACATGATTTCAACATATTTCATAGCATGTCATTTTTACATGACATATATAGCAGAGCATAATTCAGCTTATGATTAATCAATAATAAACAGTAAACATTCTATAACATTTAGAATGCATGAAAACCACGTGATGATATGTGAATCACAAAATATGAGAACCAGAATAAGAATATGCATGCTAGAATAATGCGAGTGAGGACCAGTTGTAACATCCCAGGGTTAGTTTGGTCTTTTCGGCTTCCTAATCTGGGTTCAGTTTGTGGTTTCTGAGACTTCTAGGGTTGTGTGAGAGTTTTGGGGTGAAAATGGTGTGTTTTGTTGAGTTTGAGGGCTTGTGCATGGATCCGTTAGGATGGATTTGCATGCGAGCGCGGGAAAATGGCATTTTTGCAATTTTCCTGCCATGCACGACCGTGCATGAGAGATGCACGCCCGTGCATGTGTACTTTTCCTGCTGTCTTCGCTTTAAAGTTGAGCTTATCCGTTTCCAAACTCATTTTTCACCCAAATTTCCTTCGATTTTCAGAGGATTCTCGCCCTAGGAGTGGAGAGCAGCTTCCAAGATCTTCCAAATCAAGTTTGATTCGTGAGCTTCTTGAGAGAGAAAGCATGTCAAGAGGTAGGCACTTCTTTCCCCTTTCCCTTGCGGTTTTGGTTGGTTTTGTAAGACACCTCAGAAGGGTATTACTGTTCACTGTTTAATAAAATAATAATAAATAAATAAAGAAAATATGGTCAATAATACCCGACCGAAATGCTTAACTGAACTAAAATATCGTAGCGGAAATACCTGTGGTACATTGTATACATACATATATACATGCCCAAATAAAACTTGCATATATTAAAATATTCGCGGAAAACATATACATGTGCATACAACAAAACTGAAGTAAACTGGATCCCAAACAGCAGCCATCTCCTCCTCCCAGCTCCCTACAACTCACCTGCAAAAAGAAAGGAAAGTAGGGAGTGAGTGATAAAATCACCCAGTAAGCACTTCATATCCACTGACCCTAAACCAACCCTTCTCAAAGGATTCCACAACACCCCACACAGAACAAACTCCAACTGGCAACAATTCTGACAAACACACCTTCGCTGACCGGATACTACCTCATACCCAGTCGTAAAATACGTATATGAGTATACGTAAACAACCGAGAGTGAAGAGTAATCCGAACCAAAAACTCGACTCTCCAAACTCTAATACGGATACTCATAACTGCACTGATCTGAACTGATACTGAACTGAAACTGAACTGATGCTGAACTAATACTGATACTAATACTGAACTGGTACTGATACTGATCTGATACTGATCTGAACTGAAACTTACGTGTCACTACGTGGCTTATCGTATTCTGTTCAGTTACTGTTGTTTACTGTCTTATCATTCTCTGAATAATATGCTGATGTGTCATATAACAATGACATGCTATGCAATAAGCTGAAAACATAGCTAGGCCTGGGCCTGCATGCTGAAAATAGTTTCCTGAAAATGGTTCATGAAAACTATGCTGCTGGATCCTGGGATCCCATAACTAAAAATCATGCAAAAGCTTTATCTGAAAGCTATGTAGAAAACTGTGTACCCTGGGGTACCTGATATGCTGAAAACTGTGCTGCGCAGACTGATGAATACAGGGATTCGACACCTTGGCCATGTGAGTTTCCTCTGCAAACACGTGCCACAAACTGTATGGCCCACGTGATGCCATTAGGCCTCGGCCTGGAAACTGAACTGAGCGCCTCGCGCTATACTCATCTGATCCTCGGACCACGAAAACATAAACTGCTAGCTGAGCAATCCGGCACACGCCAATACATAGGGCTAGTATTGAGTATATAACTCCTGGTGACACGGGTGCTAAAACTCACAAGTGCCCCATCGTATTCACCTCTGAAAACTGTGTTTTTCAACTGAAAACATGAATTCGGATCCTCGGATCCGTCTCTGAAAACTCTGAATGGCATGCCATGTTATGCATATGCATATGATGCATCATGAAGTCTTAATTGAGCTCAATTTACTGTTTACTATCCATTGGATAGGGTTTACTGTGCACATTTCTCAATTAAAGCTTAATATCTCATTTTGGCCTGACGCACGGGCGTGCGTGTCGCATGCACGGGCGTGCGTGAACTCGCACGGGACCGTGACCAAGTCGTGCATATGGTCGTGCGCGATTCTGGAATTTCAAAGCATTTCCTCACATTTCACTGGGTGCACGGGCGTGCATGAACTATGCACGGTCGTGACCCCTCAAATTAGGTCACGCACGGGCACGTAAACACGGCCGTGACCATGCAGAATACGCAGCGTGCACGGGCGTGCCCCTCGGGTGCACGGGCGTGCGACCTGCTCTGCACCTCCATGACCACTCGGAATCAACACGATTCCGGCCACAAACACAACCCAAACTCAAATCAAGCATAAATCACATGCCAAACACTTCAAATACCCATGAATACTCTTCCAGCCACTCCAAGCCTCCAGCCAAACATCCAACTCAACACAAACATATAAAAGCATACTTTCTCGCACATGAGCATAAACACATACATAAATCATCATCCCAATCGTCTCAAATTGTCATCAACACACAAAGAGAATGTCACAAGCATGCTGGGAACGACTTTCATGCCTCAAACAAGCAACTAAACCAACCAAAATCGCAAGGGAAAGAGGAAAGAAGTGCCTACCTCTTGACATGCTTTCTCTCTCAAGAAGCTCACGAATCAAACTTGATTGGAAGATCTTGGAAGCTGCTCTCCACTTCTAGGGCGTGAATCCTCTGAAAATCGAAGGAAATTTGGGTGAAAAATGAGTTTGGAAACGGATAAACTCGACTTAAAGCGAAGACAGCTGGAAAAGTGCACATGCACGGGTGTGCATCCCTCATGCACGGTCGTGCATGGCAGGAAAATTGCAAAAATGTCATTTTCCCGCGCTCGCATGCAAATCCATCCAAACGGATCCATGCACAAGCCCTCAAACTCAACAAAACCCATAATTTCACCCCAAAACTCTCTCACAACCCTAGAAATCTCAGAAATCCCAAACTGAACCCAGATTAGGAAGCCGAAAAGACCAAACTAACCCTGGGATGTTACAGGTTTGGTTGCTTGTTTGAGGCATGAAATTCGTTCCCAGCATGATTGTGATGTTCTCTTTGTGTGTTGATGACAACTTGAGACGATTATGATGATGATTTATGCATATGTTATGCTTATGTGTGAGAAAGTATGTTTATATATGTTTTGAGATTGGGTTGGATGATTTGGTTGAGATTTGAAGTTGCTGGAAGTTTATTTATGCTTATTAGAAGTGCCTTGTGTGTGGATTATGTTAATTTGCACTTGGTATGTGATTTTGGCCGGAAGTGAGTGGTTTCCGAGCGGGCATGGAAGTGCAGAGCAGGACGCACGCCCGTGCACTCGAGTGCACGCCCGTGCACTCTGCGTATTCTGCATGGTCACGACCGTGTTTACGTGCCCGTGCATGCCCTAATTTGAGGGGTCACGACCGTGCATAGTTCATGCACGCCCGTGCGCCTAGTGGAATTGAGAAATTTCAGAACTTCGCACGACCAGCGTACGACCAGGGTCACGGTCCCGTGCACGTTCATGCACGCCCGTGCACACGACCACGCACGCCCGTGCGTTAGGCAAAAATGAGATATTCAACTTTAATTCGCGAAATTTGCACTGTAACCCTATCCAATGGATAGCAAACAGTAATTTGAGCTCAATTAAGACTTCATGATGCATCATATGCATATGCATAGCATGGCATGCCATACAGTGTTTTCAGAAACAGATCCGAGGATCCGAATTCATGTTTTCAGTTGAAAAACACAGTTTTCAGAGGTGAATACGAGGGGGCACTTGTGAGTTTCAGCACCCGTGTCACCAGGAGTTATATACTCATTACTAGCCCTATGTATTGGCATGTGCCGGGTTGCTCAGCTTTCAGTTTATGTTTTCCTAGTCCGAGGATCAGATGAGTTTATAGCGCGAGGCGCTCAGTTCAGTTCAGTTTCCAGGCCCAGGCCTGATGGCATCACGTGGGCCATACAGTTTGTGGCACGTGTTTGCAGAGGAAACTCACATGGCCAAGGTGCCGAATCCCTGTATTCATCAGTCTGCGCAGCACAGTTTTCAGCATATCAGGTACCCCAGGGTACACAGTTTTCTGCATAGCTTTCAGATAAAGCTTTTGCATGATTTTCAGTTATGGGATCCCAGGATCCAACAGCTTAGTTTTCATGAACAGTTTTCAGAAAACTATTTTCAGTATGCAGGCCCAGGCCTAGCTATGTTTTCAGCTTATTGCATAGCATGTCATTGTTATATGACACATCAACATATCATTCAACGAATGATAAGACAGTAAATAACAGTAATTGAACAGTACACGATAAGCCACGTAAGCTTCAGTTCAGTATCAGTTTCAGATCGGTATCAGTTCTACATCAGTTCAGTATCAGTTTCAGATCGGTATCAGTTCTACATCAGTTCAGTATCAGTTCAGATCAGTGCAGTTATGAGTATCCGTAGCAGAGTTTGGTGGGTCGAGTGTCCGGTTCGGATCACTCTTCACTCTCGGTTGTTTACGTATACTCATATACGTATTTTACGACTGGGTATGAGGTAGTATCCGGTCAGCGAAGGTGTGTTTGTCAGAATTGTTGCCAGTTGGAGTTTGTTCTGTGTGGGGTGTTGTGGAATCCTTCGAGAAGGGTTGGTTTAGGGTAAGTGGATATGAAGTGCTTACTGGGTGATTTTATCACTCACTCCCTACTTTCCTTTCTTGTTGCAGGTGAGTTGTAGGGAGCTGGGAGGAGGAGATGGCTGCCGTTTGGGATCCAGTTTACTTCAGTTTTGTTGTATGCACATGTATATGTTTTCCGCGAATATTTTAATATATGTAAGTTTTATTTGGGTATGTATATATGTATGTATACAATGTACCACAGGTATTTCCGCTGCGATATTTTAGTTCAGTTAAGCATTTCGATCGGGTATTATTGACCATATTTTCTTTATTTATTTATTATTATTTTATTAAACAGTGAACAGTAATACCCTTCTGAGGTGTCTTACATTTTTGGTATCAGAGCGATATCAAAGCGGAAAACTGTGTACATATGTGTGAATTGTATTGTTTTCGACGTGCATATGTGTGTATTTCAACGTATCCCAGTAGCCAGAGCTCGTCTTCCTCTCGGTGTAAGTACGGTAATATCTGTTTTGTGCTTATTGACCCTAATGTTTCGTGGTTTCTTCAGATAGGAGAGGTAGGAGAGGCCGTGTTCCGAGATCATCCGAGGATGAGGACAGTACTTCGGTGGGGCCCTCGAGTGGTAGTGGAAGTGGCAGTGGTGACAGAAGGGGACCGCAGGCCGCCCAAGGTACTTTTGGGGAAGCAGATGTCAGGCGGATCTTTAGAGAAATGATGAGGGAAAGACCTCAGCAGCCAGATATAGATGAAGTTCATCAGAGGCCGAAGAGAAGGCAGCCTGAGTTTTCGAGACAGGGTTATCCGGATCAGATGGTGGTCAGTGGCCAGATATGGGTCAGTATCAGCAGTATCAGGGACAGAGTTCTGGGTCTGATACGATTAGCACCAGTGGTTCAGAGAGAGTTCACCCGATCTACAGTCTTTCGGGTATTCATCAAGCTCCGAAATTTGTGGGTAGTAAAGATCCGGCTGTTACCGAGGAGTGGATGGAGGCGGTCGAGAGTGTGACCGATCTATTCGCCATGTCTGATCGAGAGAAGATCAGATATGCAATTTTTATGTTCAGAGGTGATGCGAGGTCTTGGTGGAATCTCGCGAGGACCACAGTTGATGAGGAGTCCCTTTCTTGGGAAGAGTTTCGGGCGATGTTTGAGAGTGAATTCAGGAGCCCAGGGACTGCATATGCTAGAGCTCGAGAGTTCATTGAGTTACAGCAGGGCTCAAGTTCGATCAGAGAATATGCGATTCGGTTCCACGCTTTGGCCAGATTTGCTCCGAGTTTAGCGGGTACAGAGGCTGGCAGAGTTCAGAAATTTATCCATGGGTTGCATCCAGCTATTGCCAGAGATGTTCTGACAGGAGAGCATCCCCCGCAGAGATTCAGTGATGCTCTAGAGAGAGCGACCAGATCAGAGATGTGCCTGCAAGGGATGGGTATGTTTTCTGGGCAGTCTGAGAGAGGCAGTGATAGAGATAGAGGTAAGAGGCCTATGCAGCAGAGGAGGTCTGGTAAGAGTGCTCAGAGTCAGAGGACTGGAGGTCAGCCACCGATGTGTCAGAGGTGTGGCAGGAGGCACAGTAGAGAGTGCTTGATT